>JAOPUL010003896.1:40451-55122 GCA_027564515.1 Octopus rubescens | reverse complement strand
ATTATTATTATTATTATTATTATTATTATTATTATTATTATTATTATTATTATTATTATTATTATCATTATTATTATAGTATTTCTCAGGCTGATGGTGTGCCGGTATCCTTTGATCAGAAGCGGGTCATAAGAAATGACCATGGATTCTGTCATTTTTCTCATTCCAGTTCCATTGACATAACTTTCTTCAAAATCCTAGCTGTTCAAGCAGTGCTGCTTTCTGGAGCATCACAGTTTTGATAGTGAGTCCATGTATGACAAGCCATTTCTGAAATGTGGTTGTAACTCTTCCAAGTAAACCTGTCACAGCTGGTATGACCTTCAGTGGCGTCAGTTGCCACAAACGTGCTATCTCATGTTTCAAGTATTGGTACTTATCCACACTGTCCTTCACTTTCTCTGCCACGCAGATATCTCATGGGACAGCGATGTCAATAATCCAGCAATGTCTTTCTTATTTCTCAATTAGGATCAAATCAGGTCTTCTTGTTTCAATCACGTTGTCACTTTGCACACTGAAGTCCCATAGCAGTTTGACCATATCGTTTTCCATTACAGCTACTGGCTGGTGTTTATACCATTTGTCCGCCCGTTCCAAGTTGTATTTCTCACATAAAGACCAAGGTAAAATTCGAGCAACATTGTCATGCCATCTCTTGTACTCCCGCTGTGCCAGACAGCTACATACACATACGATGTGGCTTGTGGTGTCTCCAGCCTTTCCACACGTTCTCCAGTGGTGATTCTGTAGTTTTGTCGATATGGAATTTAACGTAGTTTGTTCTTAATGCCTGCACCTGGGCCGCGCAGATACGAGCTTCTGTTCTTTCCTTCAAATCTCCCTTCATCATCCAGGCCCGAGTTTCATGCTTGTCGATCTTTCCCGCATTGAACTATTCGTCGATTCCTCTTAGGAATTGTCTGTGCATCACCTTGGCTTCTTCTTTTGAAGTTCATTTTTTTCTGAACTTTTCTTTGTTGGTGCACAACACTCTTTCTACGATCCCAGCCAATTAAACTCCCACGAGTAATGGTTCTGTACTGTTCCGGATATACCATCCAATACTATTTTCTTCGCGTCTTATACAGCCTTCGCAACTTATCATACCTCTGCCTACTTCTTTTCGCGGTATGTTTATTTTATTGTTATTATTATTATTATTATTCAATGTTAGCAGAAGCAACAGAGTTATTCACAAATAAAGAATACTTATCCACCAATGCGGTGCTGAGCACTCCTTCTCATTGTTCGTAATTCACGTATATATATATATATATACAATTACCTTGATCACAATTGGCTTATAACCCATTAGAGTTATAATAACAACAACAACAATATCATTATAGTTGCAATTGTATATATATATCCTCTGAGGAGGATAGATTTTTCTTTCAAACGATTTTAACCTTTTTTTTGGTTAATTATTTTTCATGTTTCCTTACTAGTCTTTGGAATCCTAGTATTTCTAAATATCTCAGTTTAACTCCACTACCCGATCCTTGGGTATCGTTAGTGGAGCCCACTTTGTTGTCACCCGTTTAACACCAACTGAACAAGTTTCTCTCAAGGAGAAACAAATAAACCTGAGAGATGTCTAAGAGTTCACCCGGAGAGAACACAGAACCACATTAGTAGTACCTCCAGGGCTTCTGGACAAAACGGTTAGGAGAATAGTCTGTTTGTTAAGAGCTGCCGAGTATAAAAGGCCACACACCCCCAAGTGAAAAAGTACTTGAAAGGAATATAAAGTAATATCGACTTCATCACTTAAAACTGTGGAAATAAGCTTACTAATAGAGTTATTCCATGGTCTTGTGCAGGAGTGAGGATTCTGCCCTCATTCCTATATAGATATATATTTGGTGAGTGGTAAAAGTGATGGTTTTGGATGTGCCACCAAAATTAAACATCTGGTAGGTTATGCCATACGTTATCCTAGAGGGAACACGTTACGGGACGTAAAAATAGTACCACCAGGAAAAGTTATCCGAAATTGGTGTAGAACTCCTGCTCCAGGTTAGACTTGTAAACTTGAACAAGATTCTGAACTTAATTGACATTCCAAACGGAATCCAATTGCACATTATGGGAGAGAGCAGAAGGCCTAGGTGCTATATATGTATTGTATCAATCACCCGAGGGCCTTCTGCTCATGACAAAGAGCATCACCACCATAAAAACAACAACAATAAATATACCAATACAACAACAACAGCAGCAGAAACGACAGCTGCAAAACAACACTCTCGAACAATAACCACAGAAATCGACACCGCAGTCCAGAAAGGCAGTTCCACTACCACCATCACTAAACCAAACGGAGCCACCGCCTCCACCACCACCACGACCACCGCTACCACTACCACCACCACCACCACCACCACCACCACCACCACCACCACTTCATTCGTGAAGTCATCAAAATCAAACACACACACTTTTTCCCTCTGTCTCATGTTTTACGGACTTTGAACCTGCCGCAAGAGGATTTTATCAGGGCCAAGAAGAATACAGAGTCCACTCTAGTCTCATTACTAGATAGGGTTGAAAAAAGTACGTCAAGCTACCCTACCCAACTCCTGACTCATCACCACCAACACCACCACCACCACCTATCACAGCAACATAAACAAACATCACTCTGCTTCTTCGAATATGTCCATATTAGATGAGCTTTTGTTATTTTACAATGTTCAGTTGTCATCTTTCACCTACTTGTTGTAACACCCATTTATTTTGTCTGATGATCCTTGTAAGAGACTCGTAACATTCTCCTGCATATCCTACATCTCCTGCCCACCCACATTTAATCGTGGTGGTGGTGGGGGTTTAATAAGTAACAAGATTACGTCAAAGATATAGAATCCTGCACAAACACTAATAAACCTATTACCGAAAACAAAGTCACACACCTACAACACACTCAGAGTGAGATATTCCTTTGACTTAGCATTTCGCCGAAAATGAACAACAAAAACATTATAGATAAACTTTTCAAGGACCAGAACATACACACACACACAAACCGGATTATCATCCATCCCTCTTTAAGACCAAGTAAGTGGTCTCTCCCTGCTTCTTCTCCCCTATCAAAATGACCGTAAGTGGCCTGAGGTTAGCTTGGAAGCAAGGTCAGTTGTTCAATGACCTCAGGTCACCAGATACCCGAATGAGAGCAAGATTTCCGGACGTCTATGCCCCGACAGGGGAAGGGTGGTTGGATTTTTTTAGACGTCAAAATGTATTCTTGGGATGGTACCGCTTTTTAGTTCTTGTGAGAGACAGGAATGGTTTGTTAATTTTAAAGCAGTCTGGGATTACGAGGGGTTAACCGATTGCAGAGTGTAGTGTAAAACATTTGCAACTTGCTCAGAAATTTCGAACAACCTGACAAGTACCGCCAGGATTTTGGAATGGCCTGAAGTTCACACTGACAACAGATCATCTAGATCGTATCTCGAGATGATATTTCTTAGTCCAGTGGGCAGGATTTCAGCTACAATTTCAGCTACTTTGACCAAAGATTTGTGATTTACATGTTTGACCTTGATAGATCGCGTAAACAGGAATTTAGTTTCAGGAACCTGAATAGTTCTCTCGGTGCGCAAAGCCTGCAATGACCGGTTTAACAAATTGACTAGGATGGGGTTGAGAGAAGAGATTGTCAACAGCCGTTGGTGGGTTACTCTGAAGAGGGTGATTATGGAAGCACTTGATTAGGTTTAGTACAGAAGTGAATTAGCAAATTCGAAGCGGTGATTATGAAAGGCACCAGACTTTGGTGCCTGGGGGTGCTTCAGAATATTCTGGATGGGCAATAATTTGTGATAATGTTAAAGTTGAGTAAATCTGAGGGCGCGCCATTTAATAGTGAGGTGGGGGAGTGCCGTCCAGTGCACCTACTTAACGACGGGCATGAAAGTACCGCGATCGACGTACTAGCGATGAGAATGGCTCTCAACTATTTCTTCAAGACGAAACCTGAATGCTGCGTTGTCAAAGCTAAGGTGCATCCCCTAAGACAAAAAAACTAAAGAAAGCCGTTGGATGAGCCCGAGTGGAAGAGGTGAGACGTAAAAACAATGCGTTGCTACGAGATTCTAAACAAGATGTGTGTGGATTTCCAGCTGCACTTTGCTCAACTGTGGGAGCGGTGGATGACAGACTTTAGTATCTACCTCGACAGCCTGCAGCAGCTCTTGGATGAAGCTGCTTCGAACAGATGATAACACCAGCTGAGATATGGATGATAGTAAGTGGTTTTAGATAGCAGTAAGTGGCTGGTTGTAGAGGGGGGGGGGTAATCGCTGGATTTTAGTGATCTGTCTTATGAGCTTTACGCTAGAATTATTCGACCACATCTAAACAGACGTCTGATGTAACTGGCAGCTGAATTCTCAGTTCTCAGAGTCAGGAAGTGGTAGAGCTGCTGAGAAAGGATGTAAGTGATAAGTTCTGGTCTGTAGCATTGCTGAATACAGAGTTTCAGATCTTGGTCAAGATACTATCAAGGAGACACTTCTCCTCGGCAGTGTGGTCGAGAAAGCGCATATCTGCACGATCCTGAGCATGAAAGCTCGACCTCATGCGATATATTGAATCGAGAGTGAATACCAAATTTGGCTTCGGTAGGACTTGGATTTATTTGGATAAAATGAAATCTTTCAATTGGATTAATCAACGTTACTTAATCAACGTCAAGGAAAGCTAGATCTCTTCAACGTACATCATCTGCTCGGAGATCAGACGAAATGGCAACTCATCGGAAACGTATCTAGTCACACACTTGGTCCGTCAAAAATGTTCATTCTGATCCATTCTAAATGTACTGACTCTCAAGCCACTACTATAGTAACTAGAAATATCGAGGGATATCCTAATCGAACTGAAATGCGAGGGAGCCTCCTAGTTCCAACGTAGGACACTAACTTGCAAGCTAGTTCGAATATATACGGATGAGGTCAGCATAATGGTGTCGCTGAAGTGAAAGGTGATTGGTACCATTCAGAAGGAATACATTGTGATTATGGAAGCAAACGTTAACTTGCAGAAGTGGGCGGGAAGACTTGCAGCTCGACTTTTGAAGAGACAAGCCCAAGCTGTCGTAGGGCGCTGGAGAGTTGGACAAGTTGGAGCAGTGAAGTCTGGCTCGGTGCGAACCGCCTAGTGGATACCAGCTAGGATGAGGTTATGAACAAGGTAATTAGTGTCACCCAGAAATGGACTGAGAGAAAGGTATCCCTTAAAGATTGAGCAGAAATGATGACAGCTTACAATGCTTCCGTCGTACACAATTGCTTGGCCTTGATCTTATACTTTTGCTGACCTTGGCCTTATACTATTGCTTGGCTTTGACCCTATATAACTGCTTGACCTTAAAATGCTACTGACCTTAAATTTATATTATTGCTTGACCTTACTACTGCTGATCTCGACCTAAAATACTGCTTGACTGTACTACTTCTGACATTGACCTTATACTATTGCTTGAAGATTCTACAGCTGACCTTGACCTTAACCATTGCTAACCTTGACCTTGTAATATTGATCTTTACCTTACACTACGGCTCGGCAGTCATTGTTAGTTCTAGTTTTCGTCTCTTTTGTGTTCAGAAAGGGACGCGTTCCCTGGTCAGGCGGTACAACAGCTTCTATATGGAAGGCCCCGCATACCGTGGATAAGATGCTCAAACATGCGCTGAGTCTGTGGCAACTACAAAAGATTCATGAATGGTGCATAAGTGCGGTCGCCCTTCGTCAGGCACATTTCCCCATGGTTCACCTCTTTGACAAAACTGTAATTCTGGGTCCAAAACTGGATGTCTGACACCTGGAATGCTATTAGGAGACCATAGCCTCTACCAGTCGGAAAATAAGTCGGTGGAACTTCGAAGTTGTTTTATGCCGTTATCATTATTATTATTATTATTATTATTATTATTATTATTATTATTATTATTATTATAATTATTATTATTAAGGCGGCAAGCTGGTAGAATCGTTAGCACGCCGGGCAAAATGCTTAACAGCATTTCGTCTGAGTTCAAATTCCGCCGAGGTCGACTTTGCCTTACATCATTTTGGGGTTGATAAAATAAGTACCTGTTGAGCACTGGGGTCGATGTAATCGACTAGACCCTCCCCCCGAAATCGCTGGCCTTGTGCCAAAAATTTGAAACCATTATTATTATTATTATTGTTGTTGTTGTGGTTGTTATTTATTATTATTATTATTATTACTTTTATTATTATTATTATTATTATTATTATTACCAGGTGGTCACTCCGCTGAAGCGGGCCAAATACGTACAGAATATCATTATGACCAATTTCTATAACAAGTGGTCACCGTGGTCTACATGCAGCCGGGACTGCAAGCAGCGGCGCAAGAGGCAGTGCCGCACCCGTCTGGAGAAGTTCTGTCACCAAAGTTACATACAACAGACGCGACGGTGCCGACCGCCAGGTGGCGTCTGCAACAAGAAGTATACGCTGTCCGTGATGACTGCTGACCAGTTTTTGTCCCACAAAAAAGGAGTAGCTAGCAACCGGCAACCCGGGGGTAAGTTAAGACGTTTTTGGGCCATTGTGGCCAGTAAAATAAAAGAACTCTTTATTTTTATTTCCATTTCCTTTCTCAGAGCTCACAATTTCACTTGCTCTAGTTAATTCTGTAAGAGTGGACAACAATCTATTGTCAAGGGTCTCACATGGTCTCTTTCCATGATACTTAATACCCAAGTACCAATCTCAAAATGGTAGATGAAGCAACATATTTCACTTGATTCTACATCCAGACAAGTAATATACACACATGCACACACATACACACATATGTCCAGTCAGCTGCTAGTCGTTATTGATGGCTGAATTGTTATGGTATAAGGGAAAATACCCAGTTCAGGCGTGTCTTAATCGCCAAGAGGAATCTTACAGTATCTGTTTGCCTGGATTTGACCCGGTTGGCATTTGATTTTCGGGCGTTTTGAAGTTGTTCAAAAGAAATTTTTTCTGATGACGACAATTCGAAAATATCTTAGGTCTCCGGTTTAGTGATATCGCTGACTTTCTTTAATATGTGGAACATTTCAGTTAGATATATGATTATAAGGTCCAGGATTCAAATTCAAGCTTTGAATAAATTTGTTGAAGATGTTCCATGTTAATGAAAAATGTTCCAATCCATAGACCCTGAGTTTCCAAACGACTTGGGACAAGGATTTCAATTTTTCTTTTCCTAGGTCTGAATGAATGTAGGCACGTGTAATAACGAATTTCGAAAGTTCCAAGAAAATTCCATATAATTCCTTTTCATACTGTCCGGCATTGAAAGGAATTACACGAGGTTTGTTATATTTGTGAGTTGGTGGAAAATGTTATCTTAGAGATAGAAAGTTCATGGTTGTATTAGTAAATATATTGATGTTGAAGGGTGGATTAAACCAAGTTGCTTTTCTTTTTCTGGTGCTTCTATAGTGCTCCTTGTATAGTTACCTCTCTATAAAGTGACTTCTATCTAGCGTATCGTAGTAGTAAAGAATGATTTCGTTAAAGATACTCTTTGAACATACATCAGAGACTTTCGGAAATAACTATTTCTAGGAATGTTGAAATGTTTATGCATATTTATGGTGTTCGCTATGTCTTTCTGTGGGGGATAATGTTTGCCTTAACAAGTCTGCACTCGTTACGTTGATGCTTATAATTATGCCTAAGTCTTTGAATATTCTTATGAAGGTTTTTCTTCATTTACCTAGCGTGTGGCAATCTATGTTAAATGAGATTGTTAAGCCGTCATCTCCGTACAAACCTAAGCCACGAAAAGTGATATCAACAATGAACGACCCTATGAGGTCAGAAACCTCAGTTCCGTCATACATCTTTATGAAGACATTGAACACAAGATCACTCGACAATATGAATGATCGTGGCATAACCAGAGCACTAGAAATGCGCTACTAAGACTTTATTATATATGTTTAATAAATTTTACTATGAGGACTGGCAGCTTCTTAATTGTTTGTGTATCGTCCCATACAGAGTTCTACACGTATGATTTTCTGTTTATATATTTCACTATTTATTAATTAATATAACGCAATGCACCCACTTATTTTCAACAAGTGTTACTTTCTCTGTGCGACTCAGTTCTGTCCCCTTTTCCCCCTCTTTTGCGCTCTCTTACTACTACTTCCTCTACCCGCTACCATTTTTCTCTCCTCCTTCCACTTCACGTGATAAGCAGTTCCTGTCATTCTCTTTCGGCTCTGTCCGCCAAGCTGGACAGACTCATATTTCTTATCTCCGTCCTTAAGACTTTCTCCTCTTAGAGTTACCACACATATTTCTCGTCTTTCATTTCAGCCTTTAGGCTATTTATTTATGTCTATTTTCGTGTTTCCTTGTTCGTTTAAGCCACCAGGTTTGTTTTCATTATATGTTTACGTATCGTTGTTCTGTTTAAATTCTGTCACGTTGTTTTGTCTCTGACCATCGTCTTACTGCTATATCCCAGCGACACTTCGTTGCTGACATCACCAAGAGCTAGCAATATTGTTGTTAAAGCTGTGTATTTTTAAAATCATACAGAGTTATACAGGCTGTAATACAAAAGCCTCCAAGGAGGTTAAATTTATCAAAAACCAAGAAACCAAAGGTTCAATGAATTTCATGTCAGCTCTTTTGATAGGGATTACTCCCCTTGCCAATCAAAAACTTGATTGTAGCTTAACAAGCTCGAGTATTTTGGCTCCTATTTCTAGTAATACCAGCACGCTTTGATAGCCCTTAATCGTAATTTTTGATAAATTTAACTTCCTTGGTGGCTTTTGTATTACAGCCTGGAGCCTTACGGCTCTGTGTGATTAAAAAAATACAAATTTCATAATATCATCAAATTATTTAGTCGGTCAATTCTATATATGTTGGCGAGAAAGTAACTTCTTATCGGATCGAGGGACATTGTACAAGCGTTGTTGACGACGGGTGGATTCACAGAAACCCAGGGTTCAACGCATTTAATGTCAGCTCGTTTGATAGGGTTACTCCCTTGCCAATCTAAACATAGAATGTAGCTTAGCAGTCTGGATCATTTTGGCTTCAATTTCTACTAAAACCTTTGAAAGCCCATAATCGTAATTTTATATATATATATATATCAAGAGAACACAAATGGAGTTTAAAATTTGCGACAGCTGTTTCGGTAGAATTATATTGATGTATTACATCATAACATTTAATCCACCATCTTTAGGTAAAATTTTAAACAAGTAAGATATCAAACAGGCAAGATAATACATCACTCGTGACGAATCCAACCAACATTTTTTGTATAAGTGATATTTTGAAAATTAACATTCGAATAAATAAATAAAAATAGGAGTGGCTTTAACGGGCATACGAGAAACAAAGAGCTATATTATTTCAAATCACTTATCTAAATTAATTTATAGTCAATATTGGCTTTGAGAACGTACAAGAATCACAGACATCCTATAACCATAAGTTAACCTTAATGTCATTAAAGTCAAGCAAATATATTGTCAGTTAAGTGAGTAGTACCTGTGTTTCGAAGGGTCAAACTTGTTACATTCGGTGTGTCACGCTGAACCTCCATGAGAACTACGTTAAGGCTACGCGTGTCTGTGGATCAACTGTTGATCGGATCAACTGGACACTCGTCGTCGTAACCGACGGTGTGCCAGTTTTTTTTAAAAATCAAATGTGCAAAGCCTGATATTTGAATAAAGGGAAAAATTGAGTAATTTTATCGATTTGACATATACTTTATTTTATCGACAGCCCAAAGGATGAAAGCCGAATTTGACCTCGGATTTGAACTCAGATCGTAAAGGTGAGATTTAAAATCAGAACGCAAAACCAAATACTTTTAATGATTCTGGCAATACTACGCCCATATGAAAGTACTATAATGCTTTCTTTATAAAGCACAAAGGTAAGTCGGTGATCTGGCAGAATCGTTACCGCGCCGGACGGAATGCGCAGCAGTATTTCTACTTGCTCTTTACACTTTGAGTTCAAGTGCCATGGAGGTCGACTTTGCCTTTTATCCTTTCGGTGTCGCTAAAATAATTACCTGTTGAGCACTTGAATCAACGTAATCGACTTCCCCATCCCCTCAAAATTCCTGATCTTGTGCCAAAATAAGAAAGGATTTATTCATCATAATGGTTGACAAATATATTTAAGGGCAGTACAATGTGAGACTATATATAAAAATAAATATGTATATAACAGAAATAACAAAACCAAAGAAAATAAACAAAAAGTTCAAAGAAAAATTCTCCAAATGGAGGGCGGCCTCCGAGTGCTATTCGTGGAAATCTTACAAAACCACGGTCACCCTGATCACTGAAGTAAAAGTCCTCTTCCAGCTACCCTTCTCCAATCATAATTCAAGAGGTAAATAACTACAACTGGTATATATGTATATAAATAATTTCTCTCCTTCCAACCATCCATCTTCGCCCACTATTCCTGGGAGGTGTCGTGCGGGTAGAGTCCTCAAGCACCTTCTCCGTAAGCTCATAAAAAAAACAACTGTTATTATACATTCTAGCTGGATTTCCAAGTGTGACCAACTGAGACCATGTATATTATCCAATCATTTCGTTCTTGGCCCCTTGGTCTGCCGGTTGGCTCGGCTTGAAGAATCCTTCTTGTAATTCTCTCCTCTTACAAGTAATTAAATACGAAGAATACGCCTAAGAGATTTGAACACTTAACGTTCTCATGCTCAGAGTATGTTTTTCACTCGGACTCTTATCGCCATTCTAATGTAACTTTCAACAAATTTGCTGGAAGACAGCACCTCGCTCACCACCCTCATTTTCTTTTTCAAATGAAATCTGCAAAAGTTGATGAAGGCTGAGCAAAGAGGAAGGTGTACGTTTTCAATCCTTCCAGTTTTGTGTGCCAGCAGTATCTTATCTTTTTATCTTTTACTTGTTTCAGTCGTTGGACTGCGGTCATGCTGGGGCATAGACTTGATGGGTTTGATCGAACAAATTGACCACAGTACTTATTTTTAAAGTCTAGTATTTATTTTTTATCGGCCTTTTCTGCCGAACCGCTATGTTATGGGGACGTAAACAAACCGACAGCCATTGTCAAGCGATGGTGGGGTATAAACACAAAAACAACACACCTACACACATATACATATACGACGGGCTTCCACACAGTTTCCGTCTACAGAATTCACGGATCTTTTCTGTTTGGTTCACACTTTTTGAAATTTAAAAATTAAGTGAAAATTTTCAAATTTTGGATACTGATGTAATTTTCCACGCTGAATCTGAAGTTATTATTCACTTGTTTCAGAAAACTTTTAGAAACATGTTACAGAGGTTTAAAGTTTGATTATTTTTACCCAATCAGAAAACAGGATTTGGAAGCTGGCATTGTGTGCGTGATGACAATATTACAAGAACAAAACATTCAACGACAGAAGTTTTTATAAGTTTTAGTGATTAGAGTCGTGTGAAATGTTGCAACAGGCATGTAAACAATATAAAAAATAAAAATCCTCAATGAATGTTTTGTTTTTTTGCAAAAAATTACGATACATTTTTTGTAGCGAATATTCAAAAACGAAAGTTTGCGATACACTCTAGGAGTTTATCAAACAAATTACAATTTTCGTATCTCCCATGTCACATAAACTCACAGAGATACGAGTCAACCATAGGACGGCGGGTTCCACAACGTCGTTTATTCCCTCGTTTTACAGAGGCCCGTGTGCTTTCCACGTGTTGCGTGTGTGTACCATCTTTCGAGTTAACAAACTCAACGCTGTGGTTCACAGTTCTCCTTGGTTTTCAATTTCTCCCTCATATTTGAAAGGTTAAATGAGTTGGTTGCGGTCATATTTCTATTTAGGTTGAAAAGGTCCAGGAAAACATACAGTTCAAAAATTATGAAAATGAGATAATGACAAGACAGCAAACGAAAATATCTGTCTCCCCCCCACCCCAAAAAAAAGAACACACAGGTGAAGCAGACCATACTTTGGCTTGTTACTATGGAAATAGGCACCACTATGACTCTGCCTTTCGATTGGCTAAAATTATCCAAAATTTGCAAACTTTAAAAGCTATTAACTTTTTAGTTATTAATTTATGGCAAAAATTAGTTTCATTTCCATAATTAGCATACAAAACTACATCAATACGCCAAATTTGAAATTAATTGGGACAAAATTAAAGGAATTGAAATGTGTGCGCCAAACAGAAAGGCGATGGTAAAAGACACTTACACATGTTGACGCGCAGTAGGACTGAACCCAAAGCCATGTGGTTGTAAAACGAGCTTCTTAACCACACTGCCATGTTTTTGTTTAAAAAACATTCTGATCACAACCATCCAAACTTTGTTTATTTAATTACTAACACAGCGTCTCAAGAACCACTTCACACCAGCCAATTACCTCCTCTCCCTCGTTTTCTGAAGTGACTGATTATCATGTGAGGGAGATTTGGTTATTATTTCGTTCTGGTGGAATAACCAATAGGGATGAGACAACCATAATGTAAATACTGTCACAAGTTCTATGGCTCACAGGGCCGGTTACCCGATTTCGTTGATGTATAAGTGACCGAAATCAGAATATTGCCCTTGAACGAAATGAGAGTCTGTTGCAGAGTTACTCATTTAAAGGTGAGTAGACCGGGATTAACGTGAAATGAAGTGTTTTTCTCAAAAACACAAAGCACCGCCCGTACTGAGAATGGAAACCACGATATTGCGATCGTCAGTACTTCAACTATTACGAGGTTAATTCAATTGATAGACGAAGTTGGCCCAGGTTGCTTTGTATTTAATACTGTATCTAATATTTGTATCTAATGTTTGTATCTAATATTGTCACTGTTCAAATCTCAAGATCAACTTTGTAACTTCTCCCGCACAAATATAATAAAAATATATATACTCATGCATCGAGTTCACTTTATCCAATATGTTCTACCAAACCTCTATGTGTGTGTGTATATATATATTTGTATATATATATATATATCGTGGGAGGGGGCGAAATTTTGATTCCACATATTGCTTGGTGTTCATTTTGGTGTGTAAAATAAATTAGCAAATTTTAAAAAGAATGCGATCCCCCCCTCCACCGCCGAGCTTTGTATTTTTTGTTTTCATTTTTATAATATTGTTTTTCTCCAATTTTTTCTTTGTCTTTCAATTTTTTTCATATCTAGCGTATTTGTATCATTTAAAATTCGCATATCTCTCAAAGCTGCTTTAACAATGTCAGCAGCAGCTCTACCCGATATCTGTCTATTGTGATGGATAGATTCTCATAAGTAAATCTGTTTTGTTGTTTTTTTTCTCAGTTCATTGTCAGGAACGAAGTCGATGTCATCGTCATCATTGTTACATGAGTCACAACTATCTTCATTAATATCACTTGGGCATTGATAACTAGTCGAAGCACCATCCATGTCTAAGCGCATCTTTCCCTTCCTGTTTTCAAATCTTTGTGCAGTTCTTTTTCAGTTCTTTCTGCAGTTCTTTCAGCACTTTCTGCAGTTCTTTTTCTACCTGAAGTTATTTCTCTATCTACAGACCCTAACTGATTAAATCTTTTTTTCCGTCCAACAAATGATTCCCATTCCATTTTTGGTTTTCTTATGTCACACCTAAAGTCAGGTCTTTTTATTTCTTTGGCATAACACGTGCAGGTGCATATATCAAACATTTCATTGAACTCCTTTAATTTCTTATCAAAACTATCTCCTCTTTGCTTGATAGGTATTTTCTTTAAATGGGTTGTTGCATACCCCATAGAAAGAACAACCCTCAACTCCAGGAGCATGAAGTGCAAGTGTTCCTATCCTCTTTTCCTCCTCTTCCTTGACCTACAGATAGATAGATAGATAAATAGATAGATAGATAGACAGACAGATAGACAGACAGACAGACTCTCTGTTTAGATGGTTATATGGTTATAATGGTTTAAGATCAAACTGGCTAGTTGTCCAAATGCTGTATTCTCTGTCTTTGACTTTCATCAGTGATTCCATTAGAGAATGGAAAAACACTAGCTTTACTCAAGGTAAAATGGACTTGAAAATATTTCCCTAGAATATACTACAATACTGTCAGAAATATTTAATCACAAATTCTATTATTCTGTTAATGACAATGACTACTGTTTTATCCTTATACTGTTCAATATCATTTATTTTCCATATTATTAATCAGCATTTCAGATTTGATATCTAAAAATATATCAAGTAATTTGATCATTTAAGTGGAGGAAAGTTACTTATATGTTTTACAAATTTCATAATGTGTCATCAGATGCAAGTTACCAATCTACCTCACTGTATGTGTCCTCAGATGTGAGTTCCCACTCTGCCTTGCTCTATGGAGGTTTCCCCTGTGTCCCCACCCCTGCCTATTTGTTCCTGGTCCTTATGCCTGTCTGCCACCGATCTATAGGTCTCGTCTGTGTCTCATTCGTCTCTACTCTATATGTCCGTCTGTCTACCAATCGCCTGTGGAGTGCCATGTAAAAAGAACTTGTGACAGTGCCACGTAAAAGCACTAGTATTGAGAGTCTGGTGCCAGTGGCACGTTAAAAGCACCCAGCACACACTGTAATGTGGTTGGTGTTAGGAAGGGCATCCAG
>JAOPUL010003889.1:5129-15317 GCA_027564515.1 Octopus rubescens | reverse complement strand
CAAAAGTAATAAAACAATCCAAAATATCGGAGCTAGCAAAAACACGTCTTACGCAGACGAACACAATAATAATAATACTTTACTCTGAAAGAGTCTAATGCAGCTAGTAATCTGCGTCTCGGATTCTCGATTAATTTCGATGTCAATTTTCTCCCGTAAATTCAATTTATGAATGCTAAAATGAAGTTGAAAAAGAAATTCAAAAGAAACCATTAAATAACTGAATGTTATTTAATAACTGAATTATAAACAAGACATACGTACAGACTCTCACCGGTAGACAGATAAATTGATAGCAGGTGAATAGATGAATTGCTTGACAGATACTAACTAATTATCCACTAGGTAGTTGAATAGTAATGAGCTGATCAATTAATTATAAATAATTCTAAAATTGTTGTTGTTGTTGTTGTTGTAGTAGTAGTAGTAGTAGTAGTAGACGGACGTGTTTTCGATCGCGCAGAGAAAGTTTTCTTAAAACTATTGTTTTCACCAATTTGTTATCGTTTATGTACTAGATTTGTTTATAAGAACACAAGGAATCCCTTGGCTGGGGTTTTGAGGCTGTTGTTGCCCCGTAAAGGGCAATATTTTGCCTTCATAAAACGCCTACCTAATTTTAAAAAAACAAACTTACACACAAGATGGCGTCATCAACTGCCATTGAAAGAGTATTAAGGGAGAAAACCGACCCTCTTACTAGCACCCCCGTAGACGAAGACTTTCTTTTCCTTCTGTCAATTATTCCCCCTAATAGCTATGAGACAAAGGGTGACAACAACAACAAACTGAAATGTAAAATTACTAGCGCTAACACCGCCAAAACTAGTAGTAGTATGACAAACCCAAGCAGTGAAAACAATAGCAACAATGCCACCCCACCAACACCACAGCCACTACATCAACAAGCAGTAGTGAAACAAAATATAATAGCGAGACAATGGGGAAAGACAAACCCAACGAAGAAGATATGAAAATTAAAAACGCCCAAAACAACAAAAGATTTGCTGATGTGGCTAGCGTCCAAAAAATAGAAATGTTTTCCGTTACCCCTGGACGGAAAAATAAACGAACTGGCCCAAGCCAAAAAGATTATTAAACTTGAAGGAAGTAAAGCAGCGGTACTCGTACAAAAAAAGATAATAGAAAACGGCGAGAAGAAAACAGTCTTCTACAGATGTATCTCGCGGAAGAGCAGGTGGGCGGAACCAGCTACAATTATTCAAGTTGAAAAAGTCTTGAAAGACATAATGAAGGATGTGGCCCACTTGCAGAGAGGAAGACGCTATGTCAACATAGAGGTCCTCTTCAAAAATGAAGATCTTGCAAGAAAGCACTCAGTGTCAGCTCGTTGAAGTGAGGAGTTTATCCTGTACCCAACGTACCTCTCTAGAAGAACGGCAAGACTAAGGGTATCGGGTGTTGCGCCTGGTGTGAATGTCTGGTGGATTGTGGCGTGCGTCGTTTTGGAAGAATCGGAGCAGCCGAGAAAACTGGTCCGGCATTAATATAGAAATCTTGCTTCATGTGAAGCGAAAAAATATAGAGAGAATGCCGGACATTATACTGTTGCCCAACGGGGTGGATCTAGGGGTCGTCGTAGAAGGCCGAAAGCTGAGATTCCACCTTTATGGGGCCACACGCCACCTTAGAGTCTTCTGCCTCCCAAAAATAAAAGGCATGAGGACACTCCCACTGCCTATGCCACACCCTCAACAACAGCAAACTCAAAGAAAAGATACTACACTTGCAGCCGGAACACCAAGGTTGCCGACACCTGGACCCACGGCAGCAGCACCAACAACTATACCAGTGGCAGCTAAACCAGTTAGATTGCCAGACACGAATTCAATGGAAATAGCTGAGACAACAAGAGCCCCAACAACTCCAGCAGCACCATCAGCACCAACAGCAAGAAAAACAGAGGAAAGACCCACCCAGAACACCTCTCAAACCAGCTCTCCATCTCCCCCTCTCTCAGACACACACTTGCACATAGACACTCACACAAAGACAAACACCAACCCACTCCAATCGGGGGTGGATTGCACAGACACTGGTTCCCACTCATCTCAAAGCGAGGATGAGGAGGAACCAAAAAAGGCCCTAATGTAAGTGCCACTAAAAGGCTTTTGAAAGGGTTCCCAGAGAAACCCCAACCAGATCTGGAGGCCGGGCCAACCGTCCGCCAACAGCACCGGCAGGGTAAGTAACCCCGCTCCTTTTTCTTCCTCTTAACTCTTTCCGGCTGGCATGGCGATAATTAAAGTAGGTTGTATAAATGTTCGTGACCTGGGGTCGCCCTAGGAACAGGGGCGCGTGCTCAACGACCTCAGGTCACTAGCTATGGATGTCACTGAAACCAGAATCTCCGACACACGTGTCCTACCCACCATCTTGGATGATTTTGAGATCTACGCATCTCTCAGTCGGCCAGAAATGGGAGGCGGGGTAGCAGTGCTGTTTAGGATAGGCCTGGATCTTGAGGTACGGACGGTCTTCCTCGGCCCGGAAGGTATGTTGGTGGTCCTAGATGTGAGCAATAGCGAAGGTGGTGCTTTCAGATTAGTTGCTGTGTACGCCCCAACAGGGGCGGGACAGCCAGGTTTCTTCAGACGTTTGGAGATTTTCCTTGGGACGTCTCGCTCTTTAGTTCTATTGGGTGATTGGAACACTATCTTGGACGCACCCCTGGACAGGGTAGGGCTAACCGATAGGAGAGGCGGTGTAAATGCCTCACAAACCTGCTCAGCCGCTTCTAACTCGCCGGCAAGTACCGACTGGAATTCCTGGATGCGCCAACGTGGGCATGGGCAAAGAGCACCGGATCTTCCATATCGTATCTATTCTGTAGGCCAGTAAACAAAAGTAGCATAGGTTGTCCACTTTTCAAAATCGTCGGCTACACAGACCATAAATTTGTGATCTGGTCGGTCGACCTAGATATGATCCATAGGCAGGGCCCCGGGTACGGAAAGTTAAACGCGTCTTAACCCTGCGCGTCAAGAATTCAGAAACCGGGTTAGCAAGTTAGTCCACCGGAGTTTGTCGGGTGCAATCGTCAACAACCTATGGTGGGTAGCCCTGAAAAGAGCTATTAGAGTAGAGGCGGTAGGGTTTATAAAGGAAATAGCTGTAGAGGAATCTAAGATACAGGGAGACCTAGTCAGAAAGCTAGAAATGGCTCTTAGGAAGGGCATAGCGACTGACGTACTGGCGGCAAAATTGGCTCTCGATCAATTCTTTAATGCCAAGCACGAAGGTTGCGTTGCCAGAGCTAGGGCGCGTGCGCTGAGACATGAGATGACGAAAGCTGTTCGATGGGCCCGGGTAGCAGAGGTGCGACGGAGCAACATAGCCACAATTCGGTCTTTGACGGGCCGGGATGGGCGCATGCTACACGAATCCAGGCAGATGTGTTCGTAATTTCAGCGGCATTTCACCGAACTGTACCGAGCGCGCGGTTTGTCGGGGACGGAGGTGGATTTCACCACCTACCTTGGCAGTATGCCGCGCCTCTCGTCCATGGACGCGGAGTTCTGCGAAACGCCGATAACAGATGAAGACATACGAGACGCGATAGCATGTGGCGCAAGGGAGAAGTCTCCAGGGTTAGATGGTCTGTCTTTCAAGCTTTATCTCTATATGCCAGACTTGTTCGGTGATCTCTTGACAGACGTCTACCACAACTGTCAGCAGAACGGGAGAATATCCAGTGCTGTGAGCCGTGGCGCTGTGGTGTTGATAAGGAAGGACCCGAACAAAGGGGGCGTAATTGACAATTTTAAGTCCATAACTCTGCTGAACGCAGAATATAAGATTTTGACCGAAGTGTTAGCTAAGAGGTCGGTGCTTGTCATCGATAGGTTGGTCGGTGATGCGCAGACATGATCTATCCCGAAAAGATCTATCCACGACAACCTCCACCTCACGCGTTACATCGTAGAGAGGGTAGGAAAGGGACCTGGCATGGGCGGTGCCCCTGATCAACTTAGATCAATCAAAAGCTTTTGCTGGGGTAGACCATCAACACTTGGAAGCTGGTTTCGGTCCCGTCTTTAGAGCCTGCATCGCTGCAATGTACAGCGACATCTGTTCGGTGGTCAAAGAAAATGGCCACCTATCGGAATCGTTTGGCATCGCTTGTTCGGTTTGTCAAGGATGCCTACTCTCGCCGCCTCTGTACTTGCTGGCTCTTGAGCCATTACTAAGGAAGTTGGATATTTCGAGGGGCATCCCGTGTGTACAAGGATGCGGAAGGTTCGTGTTGGCTTATGCGGTCGACGTCACCGTAATAGTAACTTCGTTACAGACATCCAGGTGGACAAGAACTGGGTGGAGGTGACGATCAGAGTGGCCAGTCTCACTCAGAAAGGGGCAGAGAGGAAGCTGTCCCTGAAAGGTCGGGCGGAGGTGGCAAATGCGTACATCGCTTCCGTAATCTACTATCGCCTGACCATCGTCCCTTGCCCTGATTCGTGGCTGACCACGTTGGAGCGCTTACTCTTCCGCTTTCTGTGGAAGGGACATGTTCCGCTCGTCAGACTGCTGCCAACAGCTGTGGAAGACTGGGCATGCCGTGGCTAATGATGCGTCGACACACGCTGAGGCTGCGTGAACAGGTGTGGTCGCCGTTCGTCAGACGGGATTTTCCCCAGCTCGTGTCATTGACGGAGCTACAGTCCTGAATCAAGCGTAGACCGAGGAAGGGCACTATGCACCTGAAGTGCCGGAAAGCGCTCTACAGGCACGGAAATGCTGTCAGACGGACTTGTCCGAGATGTGCGCAGGTCGACAAAACCGTGCTGCATTCACTCGTCCAGTGTCCGGGTATTGCTGACTTGTGGAGCTTTGTCGAACAGCTGTTGACACGTGTAGGACGGATCCGGCTATCATTCGAGTCCATTGTGAAGATCGCCCCGCCTCCTTACTTTGACCGGGAAGGAAAGGCAGTTTTCCTCTAACTGGTGCCTATGGACAAGGAGGTAGTGTGGTGGCCGAGATTGAAAGGACTGAAAACAGGTACCATCTTCTTCGGCCAAGCCTTTATCGACTTTTTCAAGTTCAACTTGAGAAGGCAAGTGAGGGTGGGGAGGGAAGTACTGCCCCCCCCCCTCCAGTATTTTGTTAAAAGGTGGGTGAATGTGACGAGGATTTAGTCCGTCTCTACGTTCTGTGTTCAAATTCCGCCAGGGTCGACTTTGCCTTTCATCATTCCGGGGTCAATAAAATAAGTACCAGTTTAACACTGGGGTCGATGTAATCGACTAAACCCCTCCCGGGAAATGGCTGGCCTTGTGCCTAAATATGAAACCATTATTATTATTATTGAGGAGTTGATTCAGGTTCCGGCTTATTCCTGATAAGATTTTTGTGGGTAGCGGGTTACTACCTGTAACCATAGGTATCCAAAAGCTTTCAATAGTCTTTCAAGTGCTTAGAACCCTCCTGATAATCTTTCCTGTCCCTAAGAAGCAAACTATATGCAGAAGTTCTACGGGATATTCTACTCCAATCTCCTTCAACCCAACCATGTGTCCATATATTTGCTTACAGTTCCCAATGCACCTATTATTATAGGCACAGCCTTTACAGTTTCCATACCTCAAATTCTTTGCAACTTCAAATTTTAAGGGACTGTTGTTTTTTTTTTGTTTTTTGTCCTCTTTCTTTACGATTTTGGGATCAAACGGACATTATTATTATTATTATGTTTATGAGTTTTTCTTCCTCTTTCAATTTTGTTTCTATACCTTGTCGAATGTCTTCCCGATTCCTAGGGCAAAGAAACTCACTCTATACATTGGTAGGCCATTAAACTAACCACACTAGTTTCTTCATTTTTAGTGTGAAATGAAGTTATATGTAGAAAAAAATAATAAATAAATAAATGGAGAAAAATTAAAATAAATGAAAATACATGAGTAGTAATAGTTCTCACATCGACAATGTTCTTCTCAATACGTATGCCGTACCAGTTAAGATAATTTTTTTGCACTTCTTGCAGGGAGGGATTAGTCTCAAATAATTCTCAGTTCCTTTCTTGATAATTCCTAGTGCTCCTACGATCACTGGTACCGGCCTTCCGTTGCCAAATTTTCTCAATTTCAATGAGTAAGTCTTTATATTTTCTGAGCTTGTCAAATTCTTTTGCCGATTTATGATGATCGCAGAGAATGCTCATGTCGTTCAATAAACAAACTTTATTGTTTTGGTCTTTCACAACAATATCCGGTTTATTTGCTTTTATGGTTCGGTCTCTATGTACTGGAAAGTTCCCCAGAATCGTTACAGTTTCTCCCTCAGTTACAGCCTCAGGGTGGTGATTATACCACTTGTTGGCAGCTTTGATTTCATAATGCCGACATATTAACCAGTGTAGATATTGGCCAATTCTCTCATGTCTTGATTTATACTCCACTGGTGCTAAAAGTTTATATCCAGAGATTAGGTGTCTACAATTTCAATTATATCATTGCAGAATCGGCATTTTGGATCTGCTCCATTTTTCATCACATTGGCTTAGTACTTCCGGGTCTATAATCTTTGATCTTCGCTATCTGCCTTTAGCCCTGAACTCCGCAGCCACTGATGGATGTGCTTCCGGTCAACATCACGTTGTTTGTTATGGGCCACATATTTGCCATGCAGCGTTTTCTCCTCCCACCTATCAGCCAACTGCTCATACGCTTTTTTCGTTGCTTTATTGTTATTTGAGGGGGGGGGCAATGACTTAGTAGAATCGTTAGCGAGTCGGACAAATGCTTAGTAGCATTTCTTCCAGTTCTTTATGTTCTGCATTCAAGTCCCGCCGAGGTCGAATTTGCCTTTCATCCCGTTCGAGGTCGATAAAATAACTACCAGTTGAGTACTGGGGTCGATGTAATCGACGATCCCCCTTCCCCGAAATTGCTGGCCATGGGCCAACATTTGAAATCATTATTATTATCATTATTCAACAGTTGGTAGTTTCAGGCAAATTTCTGCTGCATCACTGGCTACACCTGCGTGTTGCAGGGGTGTGTGCAGCATTGGGTATTATATTTGGTTGGTGGGGGAGTGCAAATTCTTTCCGGTATTGTATTGCGTCAGTTTGTATTGTTATGGGGTCCGGTTGCAGCCTTTTGTTGTATTAGTGTTTGTATTGTGTGTTGTGTGTGTATTGCGAGTTGTGTTCTTCTGTTGGGTATCCGACCTGTAGAGTACATGAGGCGGCTGTTTAATTTATTGGATATTTACTGTATAGAGTGTGTCTTTTGTTTGTGAATTGTTTGTTTGGTTTGTATTATTGAATTGATAGTGTCTTGAGTAGGATGTGGGCTGTTCCCAGCAGGGCTAATTTTTGGATATTGTGTAGTGTTGGGGGTCCAGGTATAGCTTCTACATTTTTGTTCATATGTTTTTTTTCTCGTACCCAGTGCTCCAATTATTACTGGTATTGTTTTCACCTTCATGCCCCACATCTTGAATACTTCAATTTCGAGGTTTTGTACTTCGACAGCTTCTCCACATTTTTTTGAAAATATTTTGCTCAGAAGGGACTGCAATGTTTATCAGTAAGCAGGTGTTTTTCCCAATCCCCGATTATTATGTCTGGGTGATTGGCTTTTATTTATTTGTCAGTTTGAACAGGCATATCCCAGATGATTGTGGGCCTAGTTATCGTCATGTAGCTTGTTTGGCACATGATTATACCATTTCTTGTTAGTTTTTATGTTGTTGTGTTGGTATATTGTCCAGTGGATATAACTACTTTCTCGATCATGTCTGTAAATATATTCAGATTTGGCAATGATGGTACTATTATTATTATTATTATTATTATTATTATTATTATTATTATTATTATTATTATTATTATTATTATTATTATTATTATTGTCATCGTCGTCGCTGTTTATTTTTTATTGTATGACAATACGCTTTTTTTTTACGAGCTTCGAAGACTTTGGTTTATTAACACTTTCTCAGTGAATGAAAACTATTTGTTTTTTTAGATTATCGTCTAGCTATTGAAAACCCCAGAAACACATTTCACATGTGTAGGGAATACAGAAAGTTATATATATATATATCAATGTGTGTGTGTGCGTGTGTGTGTGCAAATGTATATTGCTAACATGGCCTCTACAAATACAACAGAGGTAAAAGCCCCAATATGTACCGATAAACAGGAAAATAGAAAGGAAAAATTATTAAAGGCACAAACAAGTGCAATTCAACAAAGTAAAAATGATTTATTTCTTGAGATTTGACAACGTTGACACAAATGATGGTGGTGATGCTGTTATAACAACAACGACGATAATACTGGTGTATATACTCAACAAGTAAAAATCTATTCACATTTGCAATTTTGCTTGTGTTTTCAGCGTAACATACAGACTTGACTTAACTAAACCCATGGAATAAAGAAGTTAGTGAGGCGAAATTTAGTGAAGCAAGACACTGCTTCATTGCAGGAGCATATCCAAGAAATGGTAATGAGGAAAATCGTGCAATTGTGCAATTAAAAAATGGCTGCTGCTTCCATTTACTCTTAAAAAATAAATAGAAGAGACAGTTTCTTAATGATAGAAGTACTCGGTTTCCAATGTAGCAAGGCCTTAAGAACTATGTGTCTAATGTTTAGTGTCGTGCAAGCATGGAGGAAGCAATAAGAAAGTGCAAGGTAAACACATGCTCATACATTTGTGTCGGTCAAGGTCATCAACCATTTCGTTGATCCCTAACTCGTTATCAACTTTGTGTTGAATTAAGGGTTGGTGCAAAAATGATGTGCGAAGTTGATCTGGTATGGAGCGTCAGGATGGAACTAAAGTATCAATGACTCATGAAGAACACAGAGTCATAGATCTCTGTTAAGGCGAGCTGGTAGAATCGTTAGCACGCCGGGCTAAATGCTTAGCGGCATTTAGTCCGTCTCTACCTTCTGAGTTCAAATGCCGCCGGGGTCGACTTTGCCTTTCATCCTTCTGGGGTCGATAAAATGGGAACTAGTTTAACACTGGGGTCGATGTAATCGACTAAACCCCTCTCCCAAAATGGCAGGCCTTGTGCCTAACCATTATTATTATTGTGTTGTTGTTGTTGTTGTTGTTTCACTCCAAGTCAAATCTGAACGAAGAGACCTATAATCAAATGACATTCAAGGTGTTACCTTTTGTTCTTTTTGGAGGACTTATTTCCATTACCTAATACATCTCTTTTCGTACCGCAAGGCGGAAGTCTGCGAATTGAAGAGACATTTGGTTGCTACTTCGACTCAGTATGCAGTCTCTTTCTTTGTTAAATCGTACGACTTGCATAAAGCGATACATTTGCTAAGTTGTTAGAACTTCGGATAGCGTGCTTTGCAGGATTCCGCTAGCGTTTTGCGTTCAAATCCCGCCAAGATTCCTGTGAATTTCATTCTTTCGAGTAAATAAACTACTAGATGAGTGCTGGGGCGATTCTTCTCCCACCCACACCCTATCTATTTTTCTCTTCTCCCTCTCTTTTCCTAAAACAAAAAAAAAAACAATCAGTTGTAGCTAGGCCTGGAGGAGGATGGGCTCCGCCTGATTTAAAACTACTCACGGTGGCACCCCCAGCAACTTCATCCGAAAATGAGAGTCATAGACAAGATAAGATGTAGATTCAGCAAAGTTTCTATAATGGATTATTTTCACAGTTCTAAAGAATCCTGCCAACTATTTGTACTTTTAAATGTCTGTGATTTATTTCAATAACGGGAGTATCTAATTATTATTTCTTTGTCATAAGTGCGATGTATTTAATGAAATCACATAAGAAGTGGGTTGTATTATTTTTGAGTTTACAATTAAGCTGAATTGCAGAGAACAAAAACAGATAAAGAAAAGCAGAGTGGGAGAGTTAAAAAAATATTGAATTTCTAATTTTCAATTGTTTATAAGTCATTTTTTTTTATGCTCTGCCATTTTCGCTTTGAGTTCATTTCTTTTTGGTGATTCTGCGCCGGATATTCTAATCTAGATTGTACTCCACCCTCCCTTTCTTACTCTCTCACTCAAATAAATACGCTTTAGTATATAATATGTATGTATATATACATATATATATATATATATATATATATACATACACAAGAATATGTATGTTTATATATATATATATATACATGCATACATTCACAAGAATATGTATATATATATATGAACATACACA
>JAOPUL010003882.1:0-25917 GCA_027564515.1 Octopus rubescens | reverse complement strand
TCTCCGAATTCTATTCTCTAGTACCCTCTCCACAATTTTCATTGCATGCTCCAATAACTTCACACCCCTATACGCACAGCAAGACTAAAATATATTTAAATATACGAAAAATACTACAGTAACAAATGGTCTACTCCCATACTGCCTTAGACCCAATTACTCCATTATGGCAATACTAAACAGCTCCCTGTTTATCCATCGTTTCCTCCACTTCATCTCTTCTATCTGACAGGTTACTCTTTCTCATATTGCAAGAGTAATCCTTTGATGATGTCACAAATATAAACTTTTGATGCCCTCAATCTTCTATATTCTCTGATCTAGAGTATTTTATCTTGTTTGGCTCCATCTGCATATCATTATGGCCTTCTATTATTCATCTATCTTGTTATTATAAAAATGTGAGCATGTTGCATATCCTAATGATTTTTAGGGATACCATTAGGAACATTAACTTTTGGTAGGTTACACTATGAGTGTACCCACCAAGGTTGAAGATGAGAATCACCCAACTTGATGATGGCCTTTCCTCCATTTCCCACTATGCCAGAATCAGGAAAGATCAAAGCTCTTAACTAACCAGTAAAGGGTTGGTAAGGTCAATGACAATGGAACATGCCTCTTTACCAAAAGTACTCACACAAAACCTGTTGATTACAAATCATCTATTTCACCAGAAAAACAAGCACAAAATCTGGCAACACCGAAGTTCCAAACACTGGCACTTCATCAATTATATCATTATACAATCTCCAGGCTAACACAATGTACTGAAAACAAAAGCTGTGACCTATACCCATGGATGCTGGACAGACCATTACCTCATCTTATCCCCCCCACCCCCACCCAACGAAGATTTAGGCCAAAAGGAATCATCAAGAAATTTCAAGTTGACAACTTTCAAGATATTAACCATGTACACAAGTTTCAACAAAATCTTCAAGAGCCTCCCTCTACAAATCCCATCATCCATAAAAGACACCATTATCATCACCTCTTGAGTTCAAAATAAGATTTTAAAAAAAGCAACAAAACTCGTTCAATGATGAAGACAAAAAAAATCCAACAACTCATTGAAGAAAAGATAAAAGCTTTCTTCATTTTACAAAATGACTAATAAATAGCTGCCCAAAGGAGAATACTATCAGGAATGCAAAATTATCTAGCACATTACCTGAAACATCAACAATGGTGTAAAAAGTATCAGGAAATTCAACAACTAGCAAACACCAATGACTTGAGGCTTTTCTGGGTAGCTAAAAGCAATCCACAGACAAATCTCACTTAAAAGCAAAGAAGATTCTTTGAAGAAATTCAATCAAAATATCTCATTTTATAGAATGACATTAACAGCATTCCAAAATAGCCCACTGATGATTACTTAACCCTTTCAATCTGCCTAGAACCACCTATTCATATTTAAATGAGAATTTCAGCACATATTTTGTTAATACATCATGAAAATACATGACTTCACTATGCAAACCAGTGGTTCTCAACCAAGGTCCACATAAGATTTTGCTGTTAAAATTTATCTGTAATAAATTGGCTATACTTCGACAATACACAAAATATTTTTAACAATTTCTTTTTATACAATTCCTAATAATATTTAATTATAAAAATATAATATGATTTTTTAAACATTGACTGGTTATGAGGGCCCATCCAAGTAAAATAGGAGTCAAAGGGGTCCACAGGTTGAAAATGGTTGAAAACCACTGATGTAAACAATTGAGTTACAGCGTCCGACATTATTTGATGTGATATCTGAGCTCTGTGATTTATTGGAAATATTTTTCCAAACTTTTTACCACATCAATTTTCTGAAATTTTTAACCACTGATGGAAAAATGAATACTCAGTTGTCAAGCAGAGAATCTGAATTCAAAAGATTTTTGAAAACAGACATGGAAAAATCTAGCAAAATATATGGTGAGAATTAAAACTGCATGTGATTGTGAATCAGATATTTCAATTTCTGAAAATGGAATGAGGGATTCCTACAACAGCTTTGATAGTGATAAAGAAAATTAATTTGTACCTGAGTGGTGAAAGAATTTGAAAACTAATTTTTCTTAGTGAGTTTTTGAAAGAGACTGGACACAAACTTTCCAAGGAAATGAAATCTATAGATTTATTTCTCTGTTTGTTTGAAGTGATTACTGCAGAAACAAATTGTTATGCAGAATATAAACAAAGAGAGGAAACACAAAGATAGTTTGTGGTCTCCAACATGCTTGGAAGAAATCAAAACCTTTTTTGCTATCAATATTATTTTTGGTATAAGAAAGCTATCCAGAATTACAAACTCATGATGAACTTTTCAGAGGCCTGTATGTTTCTAATATCATGACAAGAACAAGATTTAAAAATTTATCTGCGATAATTTACCGATAAGAGACACTAGCAGTACACCATTATGTAGAGAAACAAACTTTGATCCCTTATTTGAAATAAGACCCCTCATTGACTGTGTTCAAAACACATAAAATTATCTATAAACCTTGAGACACGTGGTTTATAAAGGTTGGGTACATCTCCAACAGAATATGACATGAAAACTCACAAAATTGAAGTCGGGGGTAGAGTTTGGAAGAATTTGTGAGGCAAATACTTGGTTCTGCTGTGGATTCAATTTTTATACAGGAAAAATGGCTGTAGTGCAAGCCAGCATGGCCTATGGTACAATGTAGTTTGGAAATTATCAATTCCATACCATAACCAAGGCTGTATATTATTTTTTAACCATTTTATTCAGTTCGGTCAAATTTGTAGTGGATTTAAAAGTTGTAGCAACAGATACAAGTGCTACACTGATTGCAAGTAGAAAATAGCTACCATTGGATATAAAAAAAGCAAAATTACAAAAAAGTGAAATAATCCAATGGCAGAAAGGAAATTTGCTAGTGGCTGCATACAAAGGCAAATCAATTTTCTATCCACCTGTGCACAACCACATATGGATGAAAATGGCACCTCATTTGTGAATCTCAAATATAACAGGTACATGGGTGGTGTGAATCAGATGAATCAAAGATAAGCTATTACCTGGTTGGTAGACTGAGTAATGAATGGTGGCAATGCCTGATTTGATATATATAATAAATATGAGTATTGTTAACACATATACTATATATCAAATAATCATAGGGATACAAAAGCAATACAAAAGCTCTGAGCAGATGTAGCAAGGCATTTGAGGGCTGGTTATTTGTCCAAAAAAATTGTTGATAGAAAAGTTAAGGCCTGCCAGAGGGATATCTCTCTGAATTCAGCTGATCTCCATAAATCAGAAAAAAACATTGATGCTCACAAAAGACAATGCTGCAAATGCCTGCATCAAAAAAGGAAAGCTCCCAGTGGACAGTCAGTTGAAACAACTTTCCAATGTACATTCTGCAAGGCTGCATTGTGTAGAGTAGGGTACTTTACTAGGTTCAATGATAAAGATATTGTATAATTTGAGTGTGTGTGTATCAAGTTGTCTGAGGAGCGGCTGCATCAAGAGTCCAGTTGTTGAGAAGCGGCTGCATCGAGAGTTCAGTTGCTAAGAGGCGGCCGCATCGAGAGTCTTGGGTTAAAGGTGGCTGGGTCGAGAGAGCGAAGCTTTTCTGGATATACAAAGTGCTGAGGGGATGCAAAATACGATTCTCATGTGCGGGAAGTGTGAAGATATGTCCTTGGATGCAAGTTCCCACTCTACCTCACTGTATAAAAGTTCCCCCACCGCTCTGCGAAGAGGGTCCAGGCGTACTGGGCTATGTATAACTATTATTGTACTCTGTATTTGTCTGTCTGCCCCTGGCCTGTGTATCTCGACTCTCCCTGGGTTATATGTCCGGCTGACTAATAGTTCCATGTCTGCTTGTCGCCAGTCTATATGTATCGACCCCCCCTCCCATCTACATGTGTAGTTTGTCCCTGGTCCATATGTCCGTCTGACTACCAATCGCCTGTGTGGTGCCACGCAAAAAGCACTAGCATTGAGTCCGGTGCCGGTGGCACGTTAAAAGCACCCAGCACACATTGTAATGTGGTTGGCATTAGGTAGGGCATCCAGCCATAGAAACCAAGCCAAATCATACTGGAACCTGGTGCAGCTACACCCCCCCCCCTCCGTCTTGCCAGCTCCAGTCAAACCGTCCAACCCATGCCAGCAAGCATGGAAAATGGACGTTAAAGGAAGATGATGGAAGAAGAATAAAAGATAAGAAATTTTAAACATACTCTCATCTTTATTCATTAAAATCATTTCTATTGTTTTCTATGACCTTAGTCCACCTAGCAGGCAATATAAATATTCCATCGGCATAAAATTCAGTTGCTTTTGAGGAACAGAAGTCATCTAAGTGGATTTTGATACCATCTAAATCATTAAATGATTTTCCTTTTAGAGAATTCTGCAGAAACAAAAACAAATGATAGTCAGATGGCGCAATGTCAGGAGAGTATGGTGGAAAGAGATCCCACCCAAATTCATGCAACTTTGTGCAGGTAGCCAAAGACGTGGTCAGGCATTGTCCAAGTAGAACAAAACCCCTTTCCTGTTGGAGAGCACTGGCCTCAATTCCTAGATTTTGTTATTCAAATTTGCTAGCTGACAGCAGTACACATCAGAATTAATGGTCTGATTTTGTGGGAGTAACTCATAGTAAATAATGCATTTGATGGTGGGTCTTCTTTTGTACAGCAAGGCGCCAAGTATCTCAATCCTTTGTCAACTCACCTGAAAGGTTCAGCGTCCTGAGGTGCTTCGTTCCATGTCTTCTTGGGTCTTCCTCTTCCATCTGTTCTGTCCAATTTGAGTGATTGGCACTTCTTGATGGAGCTTTCAGCATCCATCCGCATCATGTGATCAAACCAGAGTGCAGTCTTCTCTCTTGCACATTATATCTAATTCCTCTTATGTCTAACCTCTCTCTCAATGCACTAGTACTCTGTTGAACATGTACACTTACATTACACATCCAGCTGAGCATACTAGCCTAATTCCTATCTGGCCTTCGGATGTCCTCTGCCTTCAAGGCCTACGTCCCACTACCAAATAGAATTGCTGTTTGTATACATGCATCATACAATCTTCCTTTGACTCGGAGAGAGAAACCTTTGGTTGCCAACAGAGGTAAAAGCTTTCTGAATTTTCTCCATCCTATTCTTATTCTAGCCAATATATATATATCATTATCATTTAACATCTGTTTTCCATGCTGGCATAGGTTGGATGCTTTAACAGGAGATGGCCACCCGGAGAGCTGCACCAAGCTCCAATTGTCTATTTTGGCATGGTTTCCATGACTGGATGCTCTTTCTAATGCCAACCACTTTGTAGAGTGTGCTTTTTTGTGGCATAGGCATGCATGTCTTATGCATAGTACTGGCACTAGTGTTTTTTATGTGGCACGGCATGGGTTCTTTCTACATGGCATCAGCACAAGTGCATTTTACCTGATACCGGCATGGATGCTTTTATGTGGAATGGGTGCAACTCACATTGCACTAGCATGGGTGCTTTTTACCTGGAACTAGCACAGGTGCTTTTTATGTGAAATCAGCACCTGTGAGCTCACAAGACAAGGACATCTTGGCTGAGAGAGGGAGTGGAGAGGGGGGCATAACCTGAAGGACATGCCTGTATGTATGGATGGCCATGATTTTACTTGGCTTGTGTCTTCTCAAGCACAGCAAATTGCCAGAATTCTCGATCCGTTGTCATCTCAGTGAGGCTGAACATCTGAAGATCCTTTCTCACAGCACCCCACGTCTTCTGTCCACAATTAGAAATCGGCACTTCTTTAAGCAGCTGTCCTCATCCATACGCATCACATGACCATACCAGCATTACAACTGATACCTCTTATACCCAGTTTTTCTCATAAATCATTTACACTGTCATACATGCACACTGACATTACCCATCCAACGGATCATGCTGGCTTGATTTCTTTCAAGCCTTCACATGTCCTCAGTAGCCATAACCGATGTAGCATAGCTGTATGTACACAGGTATCATACAATCTGCCTTTCACTCTGAGGGAGAGGCCCTTTGTGACCAACAAAGGTAGTACCTCTCTGAACTTTGCCCAGCCTATTCTTATTCTAGCAACTATGCTTTCAGAACTTCCTCCTCCACTGCTAACTTGGTTGCTTAGGTAATGAGAGCTATCTACTATTTCTAAGAATCCCCTACCTGGACATTTGAGGGAGTCTATTTTCTGAACATTTCTAGTGTTTCTTGTACCTGCAGATCTACCACATCCAAAGACTACTTTCTCTGTTAGCCTTCCTGTGATACTACTGCACCTCTTATGTAGCCATAGCTTGCACTGGGTACACCGTATGGAGTTTCTACCAACACCTTTTCTATATATCGAGCAAGGCCATCAACCTGAAGGGATCAGTAATTTATCTGTTTTCCTACTTACTAAGACTTTGGTCTTTGCTAAATTTACTCTAAAGCCCCTTGAATCCAGACCATGCTCCCACACCTGAAATTTCTTCTATAGTCCTGGTAGTGATTCAGTTATAAGAACAAGGGAAGCCAATCTTAAATTCTTCATTTATGGCCTGGAGGACTATGATAAATAAGAGGGGGCTGAGAACCAATCCTTGGTGACCTCCTTGCACACTTTTACCTTACTGACAGTATCCTTGTACATGACTTGTACAGCTCTCACCAACTACTCATCTATCCCTAGCTTCTGAATTGCTTACCAGATAAGTGAGCTGGGGGCCCCCTGTCAGTGGCTTTCTCCATGTCAACAAAAGTCAAGTATAGAGGTTTATTTTTGGCTAAATATTTCTCCTGCAGTTGCCTCACTAGGAATATGGCATCTCTAGTGCTTCTCCCTGGCACAAAACCAAACTGCATCTCATCTAGACTAACTCTTCCTAATTAGTTGAGCTATGACCCTCTGTAACTTTCATTACCTACTTCAGCAATTTGATACCTCTGTAATTATTTCTAAGGTGTCACCTTCACCTTTGTAGCAGTTGATATAATGCTGCTACACCAGTTGTTGGGTATTATTATTATTATGGCTGGATTCTAACCTGAGCCACAGCAACAAAGTCCACCTGCCACACTTCTCGGTCTCGAGGTCCTGGATACATTCCAGGCTGGTGTCGATGTAAATGTGATGAGGTTTTCCTCTTCTTACATCATGAAGTAGGTTCTACAAAACTAATTTGGATGCTTCCAGACCAGATAGTTGCAGCTGTCTTTGCCTGATCTTCTCGCTAACTTTCAGCAGGTCTCCATAAAGGCATTCATTTGTCATATGTTGCTGTCATTTCACATTTAGGGTCATTCATAGCATCCTTGTGTAGCATTTCTCTAGCCTGTTTGATAATTTCTTTGTCAGTGTCCATGTTTCACTGCCATATAATTAGCACTGAACAGCTTGATTTTGATTCGCCTGGGCAAATTGGAGTTCCAGACCTTTAGTTTGTGACCAGGCAACATCCCACAGTGCCAGATATTTTAGGCAACATTCCACTCTACCAGATATTTTAAGCATCTTAGCAGTGATTCCTGATGGGCCACGAGCTTTCCCTTAATTACTTTATCTACCAAGCTACTGTCGATTTGGATAGCTGATCTCTCTGTTGGGCCCACCTTAGGCAAACTCTCCTTCTCCCATGTATTCTCTACATTTAGCAGTCTTTCTAGTGACACTTCCAAACCTATTTCTTTGCAGAATCACTTAGTGAAAATGAACACACTTCTCTCCTACAAAATCACGATTTTCTCTACTTCAAACCTCTAGTCCTTATGCTGCAGAACATTGTTAAACTTCTTCCTTTCAGCTTCTCTCCTAGCTAAATATACCTGTCTCCTAACTTCCCTTATAGCTACCTAATATAGCTCTCTGCTACCATCACTCTTCCAGTCCTGTTTCTTCACTCCAATGGCCCTGTCTACTACACTGTTTCACCTCCATATCACCCAAGGTCTGGTTGGGACTTTACACCAACCACAAATTTGGTCAGTGGCCATCTTTAAGTTGTCCTGTAGGAGCTTCCAGTTGCCATCTATGTTATATGTCATTATCTTCACCTCCTTCTTCTTGCCAGATGCTTCAATTAAAATGTCTCTAAATCTCTGACTATCCAAATCTTTTTCCAAACTGGTTTGCTTCTTGGAATCCTTCTCGCCCAAAGTCTGAAGTTACTAATGACTAACCTATGTTGAGAAGTACACACTTTACCTGGGAACATCTTTGCATTTACAAGCAACCACCTTTCCCACTTTCTGGTAAGAATGTAGTCAATCTGGCTTGTGTTCCCACCAGATTGATAGGTAAACAGGTGGGTGACTGGCTAGTTTCCTGAAGTTAGTGTTGCAGATCATTGGGTCATTTGCATCGCAGAACTCCAGTAACCTAATTTCTTTCTCATTGCGAGAACCAACAACATAGCCTCCCTGCACCCCTTGGAAGCCCCCTGGATGCTGCCCAACATGTCCATTGAAGTCACCAGCCATGAAGAGAAGGTCACTGTCATTTGTTGATGAGGCAATTTGCAATAGGGTGTCATAGGCAGCCTGGTTGAGGAGTATAGACAGAAATACTAGTTGCTGTTCCACTTTGCAAATCTAGTCTAAGCTTAAGTATCCTATCACACTGACTATCTTGATCACCTTCTCAACCCATTTCTCAGCAAGAAGTACACCCACACCACCAACCCCATCACTATTACCTACCCAGAAGATTTTATACTTATGTTCTTTGCCTGTGAGGAACCAGACAAAAACTGCTCTCCACCTTACTTGAATGCAACACACATCTACGTATTCATTCTAGCATCTCAGCAATCTCACCAGACCTATGTGCCCACATAGAATGTACCAACTCTAAGGGTGAGGAAGGGAACAGGGGACAGCATTCTGCATATGAAAAGGTTTGCATGGACATTTGTTTGCCAGGCATATCATATAAGTTCATATAGGTTATCCTGCATTTAATTTACCATCGTACATTCACTTCAAACTTGCCATGTCTACCAGAAGAAGAGAGTGTGGTATACACCATTGTTTACACAAGGATAAAATAGATAAAATAGCACCAATAATTAACCCCACTTGCCATATCTACCAGAAGAGGAGGGTGTGATATACACTATTGCTTATACAAGATAAGATATATAGATAAAATAGAGCCAATAATTAGCCCACTGGCAAGTACCCATGTCATATTTCTGATGTTAGTAAGCTAACAATGGTGTCTTTATGTAGTAATAGTAGTACTGCCTCTGTGAGTGATCTGATGTCTGCAGGAAGGAGGGGAAGGTGGAAGGGATCTTTCTGTACAGGTTTCCGGTATTGCAGGAAGGTTCCAAGAGAAAGACTTCCAGTATAGGTGGTGGCGTGGGATTTGAGGGCACACTGTGAACTACCAAAGTCGCATGGTTGAAACTTCTGAAAATGAGACAAACATCTAAAATAGCATGAGAAGCCAGTACATATCTATATCATCATCATCATTTAACGTCTGTTTTCCATGCTGGCATGGGTTAGACAGCTTGACTGGAAACGGGCAAGCTGGGGAGCTGCACCAGACTCCAGTCTATTTTTGGCTTGGTTTCTACAGCTGGATACCCTTTCTAACGCCAACCACTCCAGAGAGTGTACCATCGGCACATACATACATATATATAAATAAATACGAGTAAGGTGAGTGACACATTTTGATTAATTTGTACTGTGAATCATTATTGTATGTGTTTCTGTGTATATATGTATGTGTGTGAGGTTATTTTGTTTGGTTGAAGGTGTGTGTATTTCATTTTCTAGTTTTCTTCAAAGATAAACTCCAGTAGTGCATTCTATTTTACCTTTGTGGTTACCTGTCTTGAATTGATAATCCAGGATTGTGTGCAATTCTTCAAAATTAAAATTTTGTTGTATACTCAACTAAATATTAGCTAATAATCCATTTTCTAAGGTGACGTTTAATCAAAATTTAAATAATTTCATATTTTGTTGAATTTACCTTGCACCTGTAATTAGGTTCACTTTGAGATTAAAATTATGCAACAGATTTAGTTAAGGACCATTTGTTACATTGTGTTCCAAAAATTACATTAATATGTCAATAAATAGAAAAAAAAGTCTGATTACTTTAGAATTTAATTGAAACACATCAGGTGTGCATTTTGGTTAGAAATATAGCAATGAAACGGTTAAGCAACAAATCAATACTTGAAGAAGTCTTTCTAAAAACCTTTAACAACAAAGCTGTTGGCTCATTAGTCTCAATGGAATACCAACTGAGATCTAGAAAATTGCAGGCAATGTGCTTTATTATTAACTGCATTAATTTCTTGACAAGGTCTACATAAATGAAGATGCATCGACAAAATTTAGAGACAAGGTAATCATTATCATCTACAAAAAGAAAGCAACTGATCCAAATGCACAAACTACTGAAGAATTTGCTTGTTGACAATAAAGGGCAAGATCTTCACCTGCACCATGAACAACTGGCTCAAGCTGACTTTAGGCCATTGTGTGGAAGAGCCAACATAATTTTCACTGTGTATCAACTACAAGAAAAATATGGAGATCATCACAACATGTGAATGTAGCTTTTATTGACCTAACCAAAAATCCTGACTTGGTATCAAGAACTTTAATGAGATGTCCTAATTCCTGGGATTCCTACATGAAAACATACCTGCTACAGTTAATCAACAATAATTTGTCTCAAGTCAAATCAGGAGTATTGCAACGATTTTGTGATTATCCTAATTACTCTTCACCAATTTTGTTGTGACAATCATCAATAAGGATGATAACAACCAAAATTGAAATGTCCATATCCAGTCCAAAAATAAGATATCTACAAGCTCTTTCATTGTGTTTGGATCTGCAATTGAAAAGTGTTGCCACTTTCTCAGAAAAACATCAGCAACAGCTCCTAGCTCTCTTCACCAATGTATACAGGAAATTTGAACAAACTATAAACTCAAATCATCTTGGTAAAACCACCCTTGAAAATATGGATCACTTTCCATATACTGGAAGTCACCTCTCCTTCAACATGAATTTTAATGACAAAATTCACAATTTTAATTATACAAGAACATCTTTTGGATGTCTCCAAACAAGAGACGTACATAATTGTTAGACCTGAATAGATACCAGAGTACAGAGTAATGGTGAGGAAACCTGAACATTATACCAACATCTGAAGGCAACTCAAAATATTCTATCAACACTAAAACCAATGTTAGTGTGCTGAAGGTAGCAAAATCAACACATATTGAAACCGTCTCGTCAAGAACCAACTCAGATGGAGTAATCCCGTTTTGATGAAAAAAAACATCTACTAAAGCAAAACTTTTATACCCAGGCCAATCTAACACACACAGTTAACAGAAGAGATTCAATGATATCATAAAAGCCAACACGAACATAAACAAATGGGAAACCAATGTTCACGAGAGGAAACTCTGGCAAACCATAATTCGAAAAAGAATACTTTTTAAGTCAACAGATGCACAGAATTAGAAAAGAAAATAGAAAGAGAGACAGCCACAACAAAAGCCATCTGGAACTACTTCTTGCAATAGAACTTTCAAAACAAAGATTGGATTCATAAGTCACTTCAGAAAGTCCATGAACAGACCATCAGAATTACAATTTATAATAGCTGAAATGTAAATAGTTTGTTCAAATATATAATCAAAATGTATTCCATGTTACTTAAACAATTGTCAACTAAAATATATATTCAAACAATTAACTACTCTTAAGCAAAAGAATAGATTACATAATAATCCATTCATATCACTAAAGGAACATAAAGGAGAATTCAATTAAGATGGATGGAATGTTTTGACCACTTCTTTACATTGTTTCATAATCTAACTTTCAGAAAAGTGTGTATACAGTTAAATAATACCTTGGTTGAGAGCATAATATGAAACTAATGGATTGTTAGATATACTCATTTCTTTCTTTCCAATGTTATTTGAATTAACACAAAAAATATGTTCATCATAGTGTTTTATGTGGGCCTTTTTTTAGCTTCCTTCTTCCCCTTCAACTTTTGTTAATCATTTTGGAATTTGACCTCTTTTCAGATGGAGTGCCAAGTAGAAAAATATTGAGCATTTTTGGCACCTGCTTCTCTTTGCTTTTGATCAAGCTGCCAAAGCCACTTGAGACATTTGTACTGTGTATGGTGAAGGCACTATTACTGAAAGAACTGCAGAGAATAGTTTTCATGCTTCAAGGAGGGGAAAGTCAACCTCTCAGAGTCTCTATGTTCCGACCAACCTTTTCAGTTCAATGAGGATTGATTAAACGAGTTCATCTTCGAGGACTCATGCCAATCCACAAGGAAATTGGCCCAGCAGAGGGGATGCTCTCATGATAACATCACCTGTCACCTTCACTCAATGGGTAAGATTAAAAAAGTTGAGGTATGGGAGACACTGAAAGGCTTTGAAAAAGAGAGACAAACTCCAGAGCTCCTCTATCACTATCAGTTTACTCGCTCAACACCAGGCTACTCCTGGACACAGAGATTTCTTTACCACATCACCACAGTGATAAAAAAAAATGGTGTCTTCACATCAAATAGAGGAAAGAACGACTGAGTTCCCACAAGTAAGCAACACCTCAAGTCAAGCCAGAGCTGCATCCACTCAAGGTGGGATTAGGATGGGCTAATCCATTACAAAATGCTTGAAAACAACCATATGATCAATGCAGAGCTTTACATTCAGCAAATGCACCAGCTCAATGAGGCAATCAAGCAGAAATGACCCAACTGATGATGCTGCATGCTTCTTCAACATGACAATGCTCGCCTCCACATTGCTAATTTGACCAAAATCACTATTCAATAGCTGTTAGGAAGTTCTACTGCACCCACCATATACTCCTGGTATAGTGCCTTTAGATTATCACTTTTTTTTCAGTCACTCTCCGACAGTCTGTAAGGTGTTTTCTTCAATGACATGGAGTTGAAAATAAGGCCCAATGAATTCTTCAAATCAAGACCTGGTGATTTCTATCAAGACATTAACAAACAAGTGGAATGTTGGCAAGCAGTCATGAATAATGAAGGAGAATATATTACTGACTAATTAGTTAAAACTGTTGATGAAATACAAAGATTGAAATAAATGGAAAAACAATGATTGGATTTATCTGACAACAGAATATTACCAAAAAGTAGAGATAAAGGTGAGATGGTGCTACTGCTAGTGCTGATGATATTGATTAAAATAAAGGGAAAATATATTGTCCACACATTCACTGCAGCCTTACAATGTAAACATATCAGCAAAAACTTATTGATGAAAGCAAAAACTTCAGTGATATAAAAGATAATATGAGTGTATTATAAAAAATTTAAATTATACCAACCTCTTTAACAGAGCTAGGTATGACAGTTATCTGCAGGAAAAGAAATAGAAAAGAAATAATTAATAGACAAAAAAAACAAAAACAAAAAATGTTATTTAACACATTAAATTCAGGTTTTATTCAATACTACATTACCACTTGAAAAAACAACTATTATTCAATGAAAAAAAAACTTATCAAAGCCAGTGCCTCAGCATGGCTTCAGTCTCTGGCTGAAACAAGTAAAAGATAAAAGATACAATAGATGCACTATTGCATAATCCAGAAATTCTATTTTCTTCTGTAAGTGACAATTTTTTAAACACTAATAGTTGCAGTTTCATTTCATTATATATCTTCACCTTTTTTCTGAGGTGGGGGAGTTGGTATGCTCATGCCTTTAGCAGAGTTTCTTCTGTTGCAAGCATTCAGTCCAGGTCACTGGTTAGGAGCCTGTCATAATGTTTCAATGCACCACCGCTCACTACCTTTCATCTATATGCCAAAATCTAAAAGTAAATCTTCTAAACTATTCTCCACTATCCACAAACTTTTCACCAATCGAGATACCACTCATCATCTCTTACTTAGATACACACCATACATCCTATTCTTCTTTGAGAGACAAATCTTCCAGCCTTCATCTTCAATCTAGCCCAGCTGTCCAAACTACACTTACCTAGATACCAACAATAATGACTTTCAGCAACACTGGATAAAAGTCTTCTTCCCTCGTTCCCCCAAATACATCTGCAACCTGTTGCTTTCCTAACCTTTCACATTACCTGCATCTCTTTGAACATATCTTCTCCTTGAACACATATTTTGAAAGTCATCATTCTCAGTAACTTCAATATTCACACAAGTCTTCATGGTTCTATAATTCATCCTATACTAATAATACTGGTACAGAAGCTGAGTCTGTAGTAATCCTCAACTGTCTTCATAAACTTGTCACATCCCTTACAAGCGTCCCACATTGACAAGTAGATAACCCAAACATTTGTGATCTCATTCACACATCCAAATATAATACCAGACTATAACTGTTTCCACATCTCACAGGATTGCCCCATTGCAACCACTCGCCAATTATTCACACAACCCCTCTTAAACCCTACACCCCAATGTGCTTGAAGTCAGCTAATTAGCAAGTGCCCCACAAGCTTAATGCCAACTGTCCATTCCCTGGCAGTATATGTGCTCACTCCTGTCAGAAAGAGCTAGGCAGGTAACTAAAACTATCACAAAGCCCACAGCTAGATGGCATTTACCCAGCAATGTAACATATGAAAAGCCATTATCTAAACCTCAAAATAGAACTTCATGCATTATACAGCTCTGAAACTATCCCACCTTCTAAATTCTAAATTACAGTCAATCTTTTAGGTCTCTTGCCAAAAAGACTTTCAAATTTGCAGAATCCTTTTTCCATCAACTTCACAACAATAATGGTTCTGTGAGTAGTATCCCAGTAGAGAAAACATCTACGCTTACACCTGCTTTGCAGCCAACTCCAGATTATACACACTTCACAAATTTTATTTAGTTCTATCCCCTTCTAACCCTCGGGTCTACTACCTTGCATACACACAAGTAGAGTGCAAAAGTACCTTCAGTCAATTCAAACCAAGAAGTCTACCAGTCCTGAGTATCCTTTTCATTACCTTCAAACACTGCTCCTTAGAATTAGCCCCTATAATCACCAGTCTCCCATTCTCAAGAATGATAACCTCTGACACTACTAATCCAAAAGAAGCTACTGCCACATATTTCAATTAGCTGACCTTCTTCTGATGGCCATCTCAGAAAGCACAGCAATATCAGTCTTATATTGGTCAAGCTCTGCTGCAACAAAAGCAGACTATCACTAAAGTCTGCTAGATTTCCAATCATTTAGCAGGGTTTGCACATTCCAGCAGTACATCCATTGATGTATCTAACTTGTTTCTTTTTTTTACACTTGTTCCTGCTGAATTAAACAGCCATAGGTCATGGTAAGCTGACCAACTTATGGAGCAAACAATATCTATGATGCCTTTTCTAGTCTCTGGTAATTTGGGTAAGCAGTACTTATCCAAATTATTAGGAAGGTGGCTCAGATACGAGGGATTTCAACAAATTCTTTTAACTGCCAAGATCAAAGAAAACTATAAGATAAATCCCCTGCAACCTAATGCACAGGTTTGCGACTATAAGCTTCCAACTTGTCATGCCTGCATAATTTATCATACATGCAGTGCCAGAGGACAGTGAAAATCTAGCATGGATAATGCTGGTTCTTTACCTCATAAAATATTTTTTTGCCTCATAATATATTAGACAGTATAAGTTATAAAAGGTACAATGTACTGCAGTGCCTGAAAGTATTTGAGCGTTTTAGAGATTATAGTGACACACTTATACAATATGAATACTACTAAGTATCAGCTACCATGTCCCAGTGACAAAAAAAGATCAAGAGGTTTATATCAGAGTCTCTTTCTTCTAGCTTAATTAACCAAGACAATTCACATGACAGCAGTGATCTAAAATGTTAAAGTTGTCCCTTTCCTGGATGATATGATTAGAATTAAGGGCTTATCACTCTAAAGAAGTCACACAGTGTATTTACAGCCATGAGTACTTCAATGTCCCCATGCTTTGTTGCTAGATAGTTGTTGACCCTATGCTGCATTCATCTGTCCTTTGACAAATTTTCTTTTTCACCTGCTGTTTTTCTAGCAAACTTCTTCACTAGGCTATCTTAGTGGGGTAGTCAGTTTAGTTGGCAATGACCTAACCATAATACAGATTACACTTAATTACATATTACCACTAACACTCATATTTATGACCTCACATACACACAAACATTAAAAATGGTGCTTCAGTATGGACTAAAGAAGCCAGTGCTACTAGATAGCCTGAACTTTAATGGCTATAACAAGCTAAAAATTAAAGGACATAAAATACACACACACACGTATAAATGCATGTGTGTGTGTGCATGTATGTTTGTATACATATATATGTAAGTATACAGACACACACACATACATGTGTGTGTAACACAAAGGTGATAATATCAGAGTAACATAACTTTAATACCAGTTACAATTGTTTCAGTAGCATTCTGCCTCAAACAACAAAAATAAGAAAAACAAAAATAGCAAGAGCAATAAAGCATTAAGAGATAAATAAAAGGACTACAATTAGCTTAAGAAATAAATCATTTTTGTTGTAGCTAAATGTTAAAATGAGAAAAGAAAGAGAATATTCACAAAGAAAAGAGATGTTAATAAACTAGGTAAGAAGTGTGAGTATTAAGCTGTTAATATGCTATGGTATCTAATTACAATCTACTTGGGTTCACTGAATTTCGTAAATATAAAATTACTGGTTGATAATGGTATCCTATAGCATTAGAGAACAAAGTAAATGTCACACTAACATCTTGATGCTCTATTTGGCATCTGTCCTAATGAATCTTTGCTTGAAGTTATTGCAACTGAGATAGTAAAAAAAATTTGAGGACATTTATAATGATCAATGTTAATAATATTTGTATTGATATTCAATATTCAATGTAAATATATTATTCAGAAATAAATGAATTAAAATCATCTATCAGGAAGGGAGCAAGTTTAAACTGTGTTTATCTTGTTCTAAGGTTCAATATAAAGTAAATAAATCACCATTAAAAGTTAGTAATTAAACAATCATAATCTCAAAATTAAATATTAAAGAAAAGAATATTAAAAGTTGAACAAATGGAAATTAGAAAATAGTCTTGAATCTTAAGTGAAAATTAAAAAATACAGCATTAAATGTTAAATTAACTATGACAAAAGTATATCATATAATCTTTAGTTTTATAATCTACCCGTTCAGAAAATATCTGTAAGTGTTCTGCCTCAACAAATTCTGTCTGATCCGTGCAATCTTGGAAAAGTGGACATTAAAATGATGATGTCAGATGTTAAAATTGCATAATGATCAGAATAGAATATGAATGAGGGAGAGCCATAGGTGAGAAACTGAGTATTAGTATGGAACATAGTGTCATAAGTAATAGGTAAAAAAAAAGGTAGATTAAGATTGAATAGACGAGTCCTCAAATAGCAATAAAGCCAAATGGGTAACTGTTATGATTTTTCTTATGAATAAAAGTAATGAAATAATGCTGCAATGAATTACTCTTACAACAATGAGTAAAACCCAAAATTAAACATTGAAAATGACGCTTATATAGTAAGTATATACATAAATTTAAAGTTAGGAAAAGTAAGTTGAGATTTAACAGAAATTCAAATATTATCAAGTCTCACATTTAAAAAATATTAACAGAATATGACTGATTAAAGAATTAAAAATGTTTTAAATGCACTCTAAATAGTAATAACATTTTTAAAATCTTCTTTGATCAGATTAAAAAGATTTAAAAATATAAATTTAGAATCTTAGAAACTAAAGACGATATAAATATAATCATAAAACATTTGGGGAATGAAATGATTAAAACCAAAGTAAAAAAAGAAAAGGAATTAAAATAAGATTTAAAATCATACATCAATAACAATAGTAAATGAAATATTATTAAAAATTAATAAAATTATTATCAATTAAGAATTAATTAAGAGCTACTAAATAATTAATGATTGCTGAGGTTAGAGAAAGAGGCAGACAAAATAAGAACGAATAAGTAAGTTTGGAAGATGAATTAATCCTTTAAAAAAAAGTTTACCATATTATTTGAATTTTACCAAAAGACCGATTATACATTTATTTAATAGACTATTTTTATGCCTCAAGATCTCTAACACTTTCAATGAACATCAATTTCATTCACCTCCACCATCCTAACATGGAAATGCTGTTCTAATCATGGACGAAGATATTTTGTAGTTTATCATTTTCTTTTTGAAATCTGATACTAATCTGCTTAGTCATGTAGTATGCTGTTTATGTGGGTTCTTGAATGAATGTGGTTATATAATTTACGTTTAAAGGAAAGATCTGTTACTCCTATTTAATGACAAGTTTTACTATGTGTAGAAATAATTTATAAATTATATTTTTCTTAAGGCATTGATTGTTTAATAAACATTTACTTGGAATTTTAGTTACATAAGTTTGAGAAAGTTCTATTAAAAAAAGAAGAAACCCCCAAAACCCTAGTATATGTCGCTAGTGTTCCTCTAGTAGTTCCAGGGTGAGATTCAACCCTAGCTGTAGTTTGCTCTTTTGGTTAGTTGTCCGTTGGCTAGAAGAAAGATTATCCTATTTAACTATCCAGCGTGGGGAGTTCATGCTGATATTATTATTGTATAACTTCTTACTGTTCATTGCTGCTATGTTATCAGCTAAGTTAGGAGTGATACAATAAATAATTTGACCATGTGTTGATTGAAAATTTTATGATACTTATGTTTAAGGTAGAAATTTATGTATAGTGCTCTAAAGAAAGTACCTGGTGGTCAAAGCTAAATGTATTCCAAAGAGTGGATTAAACCATGTTATGTAACTTTTACATAATCTATTCTTTCTTACTCGATATGCTATATCTGTACTAATGTTGAATTCATCAATAGTAGAGAAACATCTAGGTAGGTAAGGATTGATAGAGCCTTATTACTAATCAATCCCATAAAGTTTATTATTTACATTATTACCAACTCTACCACTATAATTAAGATTAGAGCCAAAATTCTCAGAGGGCATTGGAATATTATGTAGAGAAATGATTTTTTTATTGCAGTGGTGGAATAACTTGATAACTAAAAATTCTTAGCTCTCATATGTGAATGTTGTTGATATGAATATATGTAACACATACCCTCCGATAACCTATTTCTCTATCACTAATCTCTGCCACCCATCCAACCCTGCTCCTCTTTTACATTCACAGCATCTCCAGTTTCCATTCCTCATAATCTCACTCTCTACATCATAAATTCTTCAATCAACACATGGTCAAATTATTGTATTGTATCACTTGTAACTTAGCTGATAACATAGCAGCAATTAACAATAAGTTATTTGGTCAAGTTGATCTGGATGATCACATGGAAATCTTTATTACTGGCACCAGTATCAATTATTATTACTAAAGAAGGAAATTATTATTACTTTTATTGCCATCATCCTCATGAATTATTATTAATAGTCATTATTACAATGCTACATAGTAATGAGATTCAGGGCCTAAATGCAGAGGACATGCAATACCTAGAGAGAAATGAAGCTAGTATGCTACATTGGATGTGCAATGTCAGTGTACATGTACAACAGAATGCTAGTGTATTGAGAAAAAAGTTAGGCATAAGAGGAGTTAGATGTAGTGTGCAAGAGAAGACTACACTCATTCGGTCATCTCATGTCTATGGATGAGGACAGGTGCATAAATAAGTGCCAATCACTTAGAGTTGATGGAACTTGTGGAAGAGGAAGAGGAAGACCCAGGAAGACATGTGACTAATTATTGAAGGCTGATCTGAAGATGCTGAGCGTTATGAAGATGACACGCACCAAGATATCTAGTGCCTTTCTGTGTTTGATAAGACCTGTCCACCACAACAGAATTGATATCCTAAAAACCACCTTAGTAAATGTTTGTATGTGCAAAGCTCTACTTTCATTCTCACTGCCCCAACAAGCTTCCCCCACATATCATTCCCTACACTTATCACTTCTCTATTTCTAATATTATTCGACTACAATAATCACCTGAGAGCAAAAGAGGCACATACTATGAACACACTCTCTCTTTTGTTACCCTCCTCAGAACAACTTCCATTCCTCATTATCTTTCTCCAACCATACTCTCTCCCCTCTGCCATACTCCATCCTCAATCGACTTCCATTCTTACATCTCTTTCAACCCCTATCTCTCCTAATATCCTCACATATCTAACATAACTCCAACTCCTCCTGAGCCACTTTTATGTCTCTCATCTTCAATTACTACAGCCACCTCTATCCCATCTCACATTCTAATGAACTCCCCCCCCCCCAATCCTCTGTATTACTTCACCTATATTCATCCCCCACTGTGTCTTGCGTGTCTGTCCTGACACATATCCACCACTATCTCTGTTATTCTCTCCATCCTTGTCTTTATAAGTCTCCTCCCTTCTTTTCCAACTGGGGTATCCTTGTATCTCTTTCACAGCAAGACACCTATCTCTATTCCTCTATTATTCTTTTAACCTCTCATCAACTGGCACAAAGCCACCTCCCCCAAGTTGAGGGGACTTGGTCTTGTCTTGCAAGTTACTTGGTGACCCAGCCTGTGCTGGTGCCATGAAAAAAGCACTCAGTAACTCTAGGTATCTACAAACCTGGTCCAACAGTTTGATGCTTTGTTGTTACCTCTCTCTAGTACATAATTGCTCTTGTAGTAGTTTGAGAGGATACCATAGAGCTAGTCATTGGGTATGACACTTTCTTGTATTAACTGATTTACTGCTACCCTACTTTGCCAGATATTTTAAGTATCAAGGCAACTATTTCAGATGGACTAAATGTTTTCCATCCCATCCATATTTCTAATCATACTATCTGCCATACTACTGTAAATTTGGATGGTTTATGTAGGATCTTCTACATAAGATAGACTTCCTCACCCTATGCATTTCAAATGTTCAGCAGCCATTCACAGTAACATTTCTATGCCTCTTTCTTTTCAGCACCAATGACAGCAAATGTGACTGCATCACTCCATATAGATTTCTCGACATCCTAATTTTATCCAGTATACTATCTGGCAATGTGAAACACCACACACCTCACGTTGCAGAAATAATGCAATCTTCTTTTCTATTGATGAATATTTGACATTCCGCTTCTTTTCTAGCCATTTGATATTTTTCTCAGCTGCCCTCTTTCTTCCAGTCTTTGCAAGCCTGTCTCCCGCTGCTGTTATGATGTCATCTACAGTATTGTTTCTCCACTGCATCAACTTGCAGTTGACTTAGATGCTGCAAAGCCACATATTTGATCTGTAGCCCTCAGCAGATTGTTGCATAAAAGTAATCAGTTTTACTCTCTTGTATCTATCTTTTCAATATGATCACAAGAGTCAGTTAATATCTCTCTAAATTTATGAAAAACAGAGGGCTCTTACAACTTCCAGGTCTTCCTTCTCCAAGTCTCTCTAAGGTAGACTGGCTCTAAATTTGAAATTACTAACCAATAATTTATGTTTGGAAGTAAATTCTTCAACTGGGAAAGATTTCCCATTTACAATCATCTGCATATCTGGGCTCCTGGTACAAAGAAAATCTATCTGGCACATGTGTCCACCTGATTGGTAAGTGATCCAGTAGTTAACTGATTTCTTGAAGTTCATTCCGCAGACTGTGAGATAATTTCTATTACAAAATTTGATCAATTTTCCTTTATTGTATCATAAACATAGCCACCATATAGTCCAAAGCTCTGCCCCATCAAGCTTCCCCCACATATAGTGTGTAAGCACTTCTGTAGTTTGACTTTCCAAACACACTTGTTTTGGGTTAATCCATATAGAGGAAGTTTTCTAGTAATGGTTTTGACTATTTGTATTTTAGTTTTGAATTTAGAATTCATATAAAGTATTCTTTTGACATTTGGAGATCATCATTTTCGTCTCTCATTTTGTAAAAAGGGAATATTTTGTTTTTTTGATTTGCATAAATGCCTATATGGAACATTTCTAAAAGATGAATCTTTAATTTGATGTTTGTGCATTTTCACACAGTTGGTTTACTTTTGTCTCTCTTTCCCCCCAATGTAACTTTCATTGTGTTGTGAGCATGTGATGCAGCAAATTATATTTCTTTTATTTTGGCAATTCATGTTTGCATTCACTTTCAATTCCTTCCCATTCGTGTATCTTTTGGTTGTTCCTTGTTCAATTATAAATGAAAAGGCAAATAAATTTTGCACTTCTAAAATTTGGAGGAAAGATTAACATTTTAGGACTTGACACACCATGATTTAAAGAGAAACTTGCAATAGGTGATGCCTTAAAGCAGAAAAGAAAATCACTGAATGAATGAGCGGAAAAGCTATTAGATCTATGGGAAAAAGATGTAGAGAGACAAGAAATCAAATAAAATAAATATTAGAATAAAAAACTCTGGTTACAAAAATACAAACAAAATTACAGCGCAGTGTAAACTAAATTACAAGCCAAATCTAAAAATAATCAAAGGGCGATGACTCATTTTTCCATGTGTTGATATTGAAATAATTAGAGATATAGATGAATTTAATAACTCATAACAACACAAACCCAACTACCACAAAAGATTTCCAAATAATAACATTGGAATGATAAACCAAAATAGAATGCCAAACTAAAGAAAACACACCTTGATTATACCAAGATAGAAATAGCAGAACAGACCAAAATAAATCATCAAAACAAAGGAAACTTAAGAACATATCAAGGTAGGTGCTGCAACAACTCGACAACTTCCTTCAAACAGAATAGAATAACTGAAAGTCAGAGTACCAATGGCTCACAGAACATCGAACCCTTTTTTTAGGGAACAGGTACTCCAAAGAGAAACAAAAGAAAATTGTTACAAAGAGTCAAGGAAATATTGAACATATTGAAGTCACTGACCCAAAAGTGATAAACCTCACAGTAAAAACTCATGGAAAATGAAATAAAGCTTCTGGAATATGAACTAAAATTCACATCAATAAACAGATCTCATATATATTAAAAATACTGAGGAATTTTGTAGGAAATTTCATCTATGAGAATTCTTCCAAAAGAAACATGATCTGTCACTTGTGAAAAACAAAACAGGACTTAACACCCCACCCCACCCCCCAATGGACAGCAATAAGCACTTAGAAGAATGCATATGTGTCTGAAAAGATCTGCAAACTGAAACATTTCAACAAACCATATAAAATCAGACATTACGAGTGACGAACAATTTCTACAGAGAAACTTTATAGTCATTAATGGTGGAGCCATTGTAATAATGAGACAAGACACATTACAGGGAAATGGTCTTAGAACAACTACATGACCAATACTTCTACAAAAAAATTAGAAACCAATGCAGTTAAATGAACACTGAGTGAAATTGGTAACTTGACAAATTTTAGATTACCTAGCTAATTTGCAGTAAAAGCAAGTAACTTTTATGAAATTCCCAATCTAAAGAAATCAATAAGTTTCAAGGATCTCAATATGCCATATGTAAAGATTCCCAAATCATCTGATCTAAAATTACGTCCAGCATCTAGCACCCAATAATTAAACACCCAACGATTATTGGATCTGTGGAAGGAAAATTTAAATCCAGATACAACAACCATCTTTCAACCTATAGACACCCCATGAAGAGACACAACGACCCTCTTCGCATTAATCTGGAAACTTAAGAAGAATGTTAGTTACAGCATGAAATGGAAGATCCTTTCTAAAACCAAATGGTCAAAAAGATGTTCCATATGATTGCTTGAAAAACTGTATCTTTTAAAAAACTTAAGAACCTCCAGTGACTGTTAATAGCAGGAGCAAGATTTTTTTCTTCATGACTGCATTTTACAAAATATATCTTAGTGGAAATTAAGGACAAACTGCTGAACACTTCATAAACCATCTCATTGTTGGTTTATGTAATTTTTGATATTTGTAAGACACTGGTTATATTTACTGTGAAGTTAATTATCTCCCCTGTGTTTCTCTCTGTCTTTTTCTAAATGCACTTGCTCATCCAAACGTCGATTACAGTGAATGCAGTTACTAAACTGTCTTGATGAATGACGAAATAAATTAATATTTTGGCCAGGAAACCCTGGGTAGCTGTATTTCACAAGGCTTTTTGTGGCTTTTAGTATAATAATATCTTTATTCTCTTAACTGATCAAGTGTTATACTACTTGTTGAAAATCTTATCACACAGTAAGTATATGTATGTATATATATATATATATATATATAATGTGTGTGTGTGTGTGGGGGGGGTATATATTTGTGTATATATATATATGAGTATATATATATATACCAGGTGTACCAGCAAAATTGTCATGCTCACAAATTCTTAAAACCAATAAACTAATTGATTTGCAATTTTCCATGTTTTCCAGATAAGACGTCTGGCCATACTGACACAATTTTTTGTAAGAATCAGTGAAATACCCATTGAGATATTTAGCTAGAAAGAGAACAGGCTGAAATCGTTTTGTGCCAGCCTCGCCATGTCTTCCCAACTGAGCAATGTTGAGAGGGCTAAGATCATCCAGGCCTTCAGTAATGTACCAACATTCATTCTCTGGTTTCCATCTTCACCATTCAAAAACCATCAAGAGAATTGTGAATAAGCTTGAGACAGAGGGAATAGTGAAGAGGAAAACTGGATCAGGTTATAATTGCAAGAGGGATCATCATTTCAATTTGGATCAGAAGAGATCAATCAGAAGAGATCCAACTCAATCCATAAGATGCTTGGCACATGAGAGAGGAGTTTCAGCTATGACAGTTTAAAGAGCTGTGATAGATACGTGAGACCTGTGAGGCACCTTGTTACTCCAGGACAAAAGGAGAGAAGGTTGGAGAGGGCGAAGATCATCTTGAACAAAGTGAAACATAATCCTGGAGTGATTTTTTTTTACACAGATGAGAAGAATTTCACCCAAGATACGCACACAAACAGATGCAACAGCTGCAATCTGGCTTCAGATCCTCATGAAAGAGCCAACAATGTCATTTTCAGGTGCAAAAACCTTGCCAAGGTGATGATTTTCGTCTTTGTGGCCTCTGATGGCAAGAAGATGCCATTGATCATGATTGAGAAGGCTGAGAGACTGGTAGGAGTTTTTTATGTTCAGGTTTGGAAAGATGTAAAGACCTGGTTTCTTTCTGAATATCCTGAGCCAAGAGACGGTGGAAACCCCAACAAGATCACTAAGGACTTCAAGTTTACATTCCATCAAGATAGAGCTCTTTGTCACACAAGTGTAGTGGCTCAAAAATTTCTCAGGAATGAGTTTGGGAACAGGTTTTGGGATATGGACACTTGGCTCCCTTCACCACCTGATTTAAAAACTTTGGACTGCAGCATCTGGAATGGACTGGTCAGAAAAGCTTGTGAGAAAGCCCACAGTAACCTGCAAGCCCCTGTGGGGGGAGGATATTGATGAGGAAATCATTAATAAAGCTTGTGGTGCAGTCAAGAAGAGGGTTGAGGAGGTCATTGTCAAAAGAAGAGCAATTCTTGATGCCTAACAAGTAGGATTTTGGTCAGGACTGTCTCTGACACTTTGAAATAAAACTTTAAGCTTCCATTCGAATTTTATTCCAATCCTTTATGAGCTTCCAATCCTGAGCTATGGTTAATTATTTGTGAAAATGTCATTTTCGTTCATGATCAACTTTATCACGATTCTTCTGGTGAGCTTTGGAGAGTAATAAAACATTTTCTTGCTCAAAGTAGAGTCCAATAGTGTTAGAAAAAACCTCTGATAATTCCATTAATTTATCTTTAAGCATTCTTGAGGTACAAAAGTTCGAAGTTGAATAAAAAACTTGGACAATTTTGCTGGTTCACCCGGTATATGTTTAT
>JAOPUL010003827.1:13705893-13722284 GCA_027564515.1 Octopus rubescens | reverse complement strand
ACGATGATGATGACGACGACGACGATGATGATGACGACGATGACGATGATGACGATGACAACGACGACGACGATGACGACGACGACGACGACGACGACGACGACGTTGATGATGATGATGATGATGATGATGATGATGGACCTACTGCTATTTTAGACCTCAGGCCAGCGACCAAAATATTCTGACACAGCTAAGCTGGAATTGGAAACTTAAAACCAGTGATCGATATATCTAAACAGTTTCACTAGCGATTGGTCTAAACCTTTGGCAATAATCTAAATATTTATATTAAGGATTTTCATCTAAACATAGTGGTCTCAATCTTTAGACATTATTCCGCTTGAGATTTCAGACCTAAGGCCAACGATTTTAATCTTTAATGATAGTCTTGCTAATCACATGAGCTTTAAGGCCACTGATCAAAAAGACCTCTGGGATTCGAGACCTAAACCTAGCGGTTTAATTATTTAAGTTTAACTGTTTTAGGTCATAGGCCTCTCATTTAATTGTTTCACACAGTTTCACTAGATATTTTACACCTCAAGTCAGTGATAGATATACCTCAGGTTACTAATCCCTATATTTCAACGCTAATGAACCGGTGTTTTCTTATTTAAATCACTGACTTGAAGCATCACATCTCTCTTTCGATTCTTCGTAAATCTTTAGATCATCGTCGTAACGTACAAAATCCTCACCTCATCTAGATTTAAAGCATTAGATTACTGGCCTAAGGTATCAAATTCCTAATTCAACTGTGTTTCAGTCGTTTGCTTGCTAGCCTGCTGCACCAATTCCCTACTTTGCTGCACAAATTCCCTACTTTGACATTGTAAAAACTATATCCCTGGTTCAGATGTGTTGAAATCTTTAAAACATTGGCTTTATATATGCAATCCCTATTCTGGATGCGTTTAAAATCTGAGATCACTGTCATTGTATATCAAATCTCTATTTCAAGTGTGCTTATGTAGAATGATCACTGGACTGGGTTATCAAATCTCTAATTTATGTGCTTCAATAATGAGATCACTGGCCTGATATCTTAAATCCCTAATTCAACTGTATTTAGGTTTTTCGTTTACAGCTAGAGCTATCAAATATCCCAAGTGCAAATGTATCGAATTTCTATGTCTAAATCCTGTTATCGCCAGCCTTAGATATCGAATCCTTAATGTTTCCGTATTTCAATTATTAGAACACCAGTTTAAAGTACGAAATCCCTACAGTGATAATCCCGATCTCCTAAGATCATTGGTCTGAGGTATAAAATCCCCATTTCGACGTAACAAAACCCCGGTTTTTCAGTGTTTAAATTCTCAGATCACTGAGCTGAGTTATCAAATCACTATTTTGACCGCGTTGAAATAATTTGATCGCTGACATGGAATATGAAATCTATTTTTCAATCGCTGGTCTGATGTATGAAATTCCTATAGAGACAGTGTTTAAATCGTTTGCTTACTGGCCTATGGTATAAAATCCCTAATTTCAATTGTGCTTAAATTCTTTAAACTTGAGATGTGACATCTCAGTCCTTTGATTTGAGACACCGATAAATTAGGGATTTATACCCCACTCCGGTTATCTAAAGAATTAAATACTCTCGAAATATAAATTTGATACCAAAGGCTTGTGCTGTAAAATTTTGAGCACAGCCAAAATAGACATTTCATAGCCAGGCCAATGATCCAAAGTTTTAAATACAGTTGAACTAGGAATTTGATACCTCATACCATTGATCTAAGGGTTTAAACAAGATTGAACTCTGAATTTCGCATCTCTGACCAGTGATATTATTATTTACATACAGATGAACTTGAGGTTTCATATTTCAGTCAACTTTATATAGTCGCATTAAGGTTCCATACAGTTAGAAGAGATCTATGGCATTTAATAGATTTGGTTTCGAGGTTTGCTACCACAGTTCAGCAATCTTAGAATTTAAACACTGTTATCCTAGTGACTCGTCGCCTGATCTAAGGATTTAAACACAGTGTTGTTTTTTAGAATTTGAAGCGTCAGATCAGTGATGTATAGATTTAAACTTGGTTAAACTAAAGGTTGTCTCAGGGCAATGCTCTATAAATTTAAACTCAGTTGAACGAGAGACTTGATACATGAGGTCAGTGATCTGTAAATTTGAACACAGTCTAATTGGGGGTTTTATACTTTACAACATCGATCTAAGGATTTGAATATATTTGAACTTTGATCTGATATGTCAGACTAGTCAACTAACGGTTCACACACTGTCTACAAATTGGCAGAGTCATTACTGCATAAGATGAATTACTATGTGGTGCTTGTTTTGGTTCACAGCTTTCTGATTTTAAACCGCGTCGCGGTCAACTTTACCTTTTATTCTTTGTGTTCGATAAAATAATATACAAATCGAAGATGTATGGTTGTCGGAATTGTTAGAACGTCTAACAAAATGTTTTAGAGTGTTTCTTTCTGGCTTTAGGGATCTGAGTTATTGTGTAGTAGACTTAATCCATCTCCCGCTTTTACACCAACATCTCATTTATGGTTGTCTTTAGCGGAGTTCACATTGTTAAAAGCATTCGGGTCACGTCTACGATTTGAGTATAATTTCCTCCTTTCTCTCATCAATCTACGTATTACCAAAAGAAATTTAATGTTCACTATCTCTCCTTCGATGACTAAGTGGGAAATGACTAACGAGGGTTTTATAGATCAAACCAGTAATTTGTATTTATATTCACAAGAGATTTGAAACCTAAAGCCAGTTTTCTAAAAATTAGTACACAATTTCAAAAGGAGGTTTTAAATTAAAAGTTTGAGATCTAAGAATATTTGCTACAATCTCTGTAATAACATGAGACTGAGAATTAGTGATCTAAATATTTTCGCATAGTCTAAAAAGTTGATTTGGGATCAACTAATTTAGATGCAAAATACCCGCATGCCCATGAAATACCCGCATGAAATACCGTATCCTGCATAGTTGCGGACTGCCCTTTGGCAAGGTATAGGACTCGTTCAGCCACCCGGCCAGGGATATGACGAAGTCATGGGACTACAGCATGGCGGATTGTGAAGAGAAAGCGGAAGAGCTCAACTGAGCCAACGGTATTTCTTACATTGATGCTGAGCAGAGAAATCCTAGATCAATGTTCAGGATCAGCAAGCTCTATCAAGAGAGTAACTGCAACGCATCTATAGGGACGACGTCCTTAGTTGTGTAATCAGCTAATGAAAGATTTACTATGACTGAAGCTCCCAATTCAAATTCATAATAATTGAATTGGATGGCGACAGAGTCATGAGGATCCGCGAAAGCAGTGAAAAAATAAATTTAGATACAGATTCATGTGGACATCAAACATTAAGCAAGAGAGCCATGTCGCTAGACAGAGTGTGACTTTGGATAAAAGATTTAAGGCTAATGATGTAAAGTTTTAGTCACTATCTCATTCAGGATTTAAGATTGAATCTGTCTAAAGTTGAGGTTACTGGCATTTGGTCTAAAATCTTTAGTGAAGCTATGTCTAAATATTTAACTCTAATTAGATTACTGTCTAAATATTTAACTCTAATTAGATTACTGGTCCTATGTCTGAATTTTCTAGTGAACCTGTAGTCTGAGTATGTAGAACGCAGACCTTGGGTCTAAACTATTTTGTGAATCTATGTCTAGTGTAGAAATGTCTAAAGTTTTGAATGACTACCCTTCGGTCTGAAATCCCAAGAGGAAATTTGTCTAATGATTTAGATAACCGATCTTGTGACTAAAATCTCTATTGAAGCAATGTCTAAAGATTTAGATCACGCCAGCCTCTCGTCTACAATCTCTAGTAAAGCAATATCTAAGGAAAGAGATCACTGGTGTTGGGATTAAAACCTCCAGTGCAGCGATGTCTAAAAATTCAGATCACTGGTCTTGGTTTGAAAACATTAGTAAAGCAACGTCTAAAGATCTATATTACTGGCTTTGGGTCTAAAAGGTCTACTGTATAAGAATCTAAAGATTATATCACTGTCCTTACGTCTAAAATCTCTAGAGAAAATGTGTCTAAAGATATAGTTCGCTGACCTTGGGTCCACAGTTTCTACTGAAGATCTATCTAAAGGTTTAAATCACTAGACTTGGGTCTAAATTCTCTAGTGAAGTTATATCTAAAGATATAGGTCACTGGCCTCAGGTCTAAAATCTATAGTAAAACTCAGTCTAAAAACTCAAAACTTACTGGCCTTTGGTCTAAAATCTCTGTTGAAACAATGTCTAAAGATTTATATCACTGGCTTTGGGTCTAAAATCTCTAGTGAATATTTGAAATTCAGATCACTGGTCTTCTGTCTAAAATCTTTAGAGAAGCAGTGTGATTCATATCATTGGCCTTAGGTCTAAAATCCCTGGAGAAAATGTGTCTAAAGATATAGATGACTGGTTTTCGGTCTAAAATCTCTAGTGAAAATGTGACCAAAAAATGTTGATCCCATTAGAGTTTTTAGACATAAGGCCAGTGATCTGAATATTTAGACACTGCTTTATGAAAGATTTTAAACCTAAGGCCAGTGCTCTAAATCTTTAGACTTTGCATCACTAGAGATTTTTGACACAAAGCCCTTGTTCTGACACAGTTTTACAAGAGATTTTGGACCCAAAGCCATTGATCCACATCTTTATACACTGCTAAATCTTTAGACATTTAGTCATTAGAGATTTTACACACAAGGCCAGTGATCTGAATTTCTAGACACATTTTCACCAAAGATTTGAAACCCAAACCAGCGATCTAAATCTTTAGACGTTGTGTCACTGGACGTTTTACACCAAAGGTTAGTTATTTAAATCTTTAGACACTGTTTCACTTGAGATTTTTAGATCCCGGGCAAGTGATCTATATCTTTAGACACATATTCTCTAGACATTTGAAATCCTAGGCCAGTGATATAAATCATTAGACACTGCTTCACTAAAGATTTTAGACACAAGGCCACAAATGTATAACTTTAGATACATCTTCACAAGAGGTTTTAGACCCAAGGCCAGTGGTATAAATCTTTAGACACAGGGTCACTAGTGATATTGGACCAAAGGCCAGTAATACAAATCTTTAAATACCTCTTTACCAGAGATTGTACACCTATGTCAGTACTCTATATCTTTAGACGCATTTCTCTAGAAATGTTAGATATTAACCTTTATACACTATTTCACTAAGGGTTTTAGACACAAGGCTAGTGATCGAAATGTTTAGACACTGCTTCGCGTGAGATTTCAAACTCATGGCGAATGATGTAAATTTTCAGGTACATCTTCTCTAACGATTTCAGCCTCAAGGCCAACGATGTAAAGCTTTACGTACTTCACAGTGGATTTGCGACTCAAGGCCAGTGATCAAAATAATTTGACATTGCTTCATTACAGACTTTAGAAACAAGACTAGTGATCGAAATCTTTAGACATTGTTTCACTAATGATTTTAGACTTCATGCTAGTGATCAACATTTTAAGACACTGCATCACTTGATATTTTAATTTATTAGACCTTTTGGTGCCAAGGTGCATTATCTAAATCTTTAGACACAGCATCACAAGAGATTTTAGACCCAAAGCTTGTTATAAAAATCCTTTGATACATGTTAACGAGACATTTTTGACTCAAAGCCAGTGATATAAATACTTAGACATCGCTTCACCAGAGAGTTTTGTATCGAGGCCAGTGACCTGAATTTTTAGATCCAGTTTCATTAGAGATTTTAGACCCAAGACCAGTAAAATATATCTTTAGATAAGTATTCACTAAACATTTTGGACTCAAGGCCAGCAATAAACATATTTAGATATTCCTTCTGTAGAGATTTCAGACCGAAGCCCAATCATGATCATGATCATGATGATTATCACCATCATCATCATCATCGTCCTCTAACGTCCGTTTTCCATGCAGGCATGGGTTGGACAATTTGATCGGAGCTGACAAGCTGGAGGACTGTACTAGGTTCCAGTCTGATTTGGCTTGGTTTCTACAGCTTGATGCCCTTCCTAACATCAACCACTTTACAATTTGTGTTGAGTGCTTTTACGTGGCACCGTCATGAGTGCTTTTTATATGGCACAGACACAGTGTTGAGTTTAAGATCTCTAATGAAGCATCATCTAATGATTTAGGTCATTAGTCTTAGTCTAAAGTCTCTAGTGAAACTCAAGATTACTGGCCTTCCGTTTAAAGTCTCTAGTGAAGCAATATCTAAAGATTTAGACCATTGGCCTTGGATCTAAAATCGCTAGCAAAGCAGTGCCTAAAGATTTAGATCACTGGCCTTGAGTCTAATATCACAAAAAAGGATGTATCCGAAGATTTAGATCACTGGCAATGGGCTTAAAATCTCAAAGTGAGGCAGTATCTAAAGGTTAATATCACTAAAATTTCAAGAGAATATGTGTCTAAGGATATAGTTCCTTCGCATGTGTGTAAAATCTCTAGTGAAAATGTATCTAAAGAATTATATCACTGGCCTTGGGTCTAACATCACTTGTGAAGCAGTCTCTAAAGATTTATATCACTGGTCTTGGGTGTGATATCCCTAATGATTTATATTACAGGCTTTTTAAAATCTCAAGTGAAAATTAGTCTAAAAGTTTTGATCACTGGCCTTTGGTCTTCAATCTTTAATAAAACAATATCTAAAGATTTAGATCACTCACCTAGGGTTCAAAATGTATAGTATCGATGTAACTAAAGGTTTACATTACTAGACTTGGGTCTAAAGTCTCTAGTAAAGCAGCGTCTAAAGATTTAGATCAATTGCCTTGTGCCCAAATTATCTAAATATGTATCTAAAGATATAGATTATTACTTGCCTTGAGTCTAAAGTCTCTAGCGAAGCTGTCTCTCAAAATTCAGATCACTAGCTTTGGGTTTAAATCTCTTCTGACGCAGTGTCTAAAGATTTAAATCACAGGCCTCTGTTCCAAAAAATAGCTAGTGAATATGTATTTAAAGATTAGATCACTGCCCTTGGATCTAAAATCTCTAGATAAGATGTGTCCGAAAATATGGATTACTAGCCTTGGGTCTAAAATCTCTAGATTTAGATCACTGGTATTTAGATCAATGGTAAAATTTGTAGTGAAACTGTCTGGAAATTCTGATCACTGGCCTTCTGTCTATAACTTTTAGTGAAGCATTATCTAAAGATGTATATCACTAGCCTTGAGTCTAAAGTCTCTAGTGAATAACGTGTAACAATTCAGATTATTAGCCTCGGTCTAAAGTATGTAATGAAACTGTCTAAAAATTCAGATCACTCTCCTTGGGTCTAAAATCTCTAGTGAAGCAATATCTAAAGATTTAGGTCACTGGCCTTCGTTCTAAAATCTCTAGTGAAGTTCATCTCCAGATTTAGTTGATTGGCCTTCGTTCTAAAATCTCTAGTGAAGTTCATCTACAGATTTAGCTGACTGTCCTTTGATCTAAAATCATTAGCAAAACAGTTCCTAAAGATTTAGATCACTGGCTTTGGATCTAAAACCACTAGAGTAGATGTATCTGCAGACTTAGATTACTGGCCTTCGGTTTAAAATCTCTAGTGAGACATTGTCTAAAGATTTCGATCACTGACCGTAAAGCTAAAATCTTTACTGAAACAATGTCTAAAGATTTATATCACTGTCTAAAATTTCATCATAGATCTTGGGTCTAAAATCACTAGTGAAGCAATATCTAAAGATTTAGATCACTGACCTTGGGTCAAACTGTCTAGTGGAGCACAGTCTAAAGATTTATGTCACTGGCCTTGGATCTAGAATCCCTTGGGAAAATGTGTCTAAAGGTTTAGATCACTGATCTTAGGTCTAAAATTTCTAGTGAAGCAATGTCTAAAGATTTTGATCCCTGGTCATGTGTCTAGTATCTCTGGTTAAGCAATGTCTCAGGTTTTAGATCACTGGCCTTGGGCCTATAATGTCTAGTGAAGATGTATCTAAAGATTTATATTACTGGCCCTGGGACTAACGTCTCGAGTGAAACTGTATCTAAAGACCTAGGGTGTAAAATTTCTTGTGAAGATTCATCTAAAGATTTATATCACTGGCCTTGAGTCTAACATCTCTAGTGAAGTTGTTCCTAAAGATTTATATCACCGGCCTTGTGTCCAAAATGTGTTGTGAAGATGACTCTAAAAATTTAGATCACCGGCCTTGCTTCTAAAATCTCTTGCAAATCTGTGTTTATAGATTTTGATCTCTGGCCTTGGGTCTAAACACTCTTGTAGATCTTTGTCTAAAGATTTATATAATTGGCTTTGGGTCAAAAGTCTCTAGTGAAGTTGTGTCTAAATATTGACATCACTAGGTTTGAGTTTAAACTCTTTATTGAAGCTGCGTCTAGAGGTTTAGATCTCTGGCCTTGGGTCTTAAATATCTAGTGAAGACGTAACTAACGATTCATATCACTGACCTTTGGTCTGAAGTCTCTAGTGAAGATGCATCTACAAATTTAGATTACTGGCCTTAGCTTTAAGGTCTTTAGTGAGGCTGTGTTTAAAGATTTAGATCTTTGACCTTGGATCTAAAATCTCAAATATTTTGTGTGAAAACATTTACATCACTGGCAATATCTAAAGATTTAGATCACTGGCTTTGGGTATAGAACCAAAGCCAATGATATAAATCTCTTGTGCAGCAGCGTTTCAAGACTAAGATTGCTGGCTTTCGGTCTCAAATCTATAGTGAACTTGTGTCTAAAGATTTAGATCAGTGGCCTTGTGTTTAAGATCTTTAGTGAAGCAGTGTCTAAAGATTTAGATCAGTGGCATTGGGTCTAAAACCTCTAGTGAAGCAGTGTCTAAAGTTTTCTCTCACTGACTCTTGTTCTTAAATCTCTAATGAAGCATTCTTTAAAGATTTAATGAACTTGGTTCTAATATCTGTAGTGAAGCAGTTTCTAAATATTTACATTACTGGTCTTGTTCTAATACCTGTAGTGAAGCAGTGTCTAAAGATTTCGATCACTGGTATTGGGTCTAAAATGTCTAGTGAGGATATACCTTAAGAAATAAATCACTGGCCTTGGATTTAAAATCACTAGCAAAGCAATTGGAATTGATATCAGAAATTGAAATGAGGGCCTTAAAATTTTCAAGAAGCTGTCTAAAGATTTGGATAACAAAACATTAGTCTAAAATTCCTAGAGAGACTGTCTAAAGATTTAAAACGTAGATGATCGGTGTAAAATCACAAGCGGATATGAGCCCAAAGAATTCGATTACAGGCCTTAGGTTTAAAATTTATTTTATTGAAACTGAGTCTAAGGACTGAGATGACAGGACTTTTGCCTGAAATCTGCAATGAAAATCTGTCCAAACGTTTCGATGACTGAGGCTGGGTGTTGAAACTATAATGAAATTATTTGTAAACATTTAGTTCTTTGGTCCCTGTTATATAACATCTATTAACCCTGTGTCTAAACATTTAGATTGTAGTCCTCAGTCAAAAGTTCCAGATCACAGGTCTTGGGTATAAAATCATTATCAGTCTCACGATTAAGATTAGTGGCCTAGAGACTAAAATCTCTAAAGATAGTGTGCACATAGATTTAGATACATGCTACTATACTTGAAGTTTCCAGCGAAACTATATTTAATGATTCAGATGACTGGCCTTCAGTCTAAAATCCCTATTGAAGCTGTCCCTAATGATCGAGGTCATTGATCAAAGTTCTGAGATCTCTAGTGAATCTGTGTCTAAATATAAAGTTCTCTGCATTTACCCATGAAATTTCTTGTGTAGATCAATGGGTTTCAATCTTAAATCTTTAGCGAAACTGCATCTAACCATTTAGGTAACTGATATATTGTCTCAGATCTCTAGTGAATCGGTGTCTAAATATAATGATCCCTGCATTAGCATGTGAAATCTCTAGTATAGATCACTGGCCTTTAGTCTAAAAGTCTAGATTGAAGTTGTGTCTAAAGATTTAAGTCATTGATCAATGATCTGAGATCTTTAGTGAATCAGCGTCTGCATTTGCATCTGAAATCTCTAGTGTAGATCACTGGCCTTTTGTCAAAAATCTGTAGTGAACTTTTGTTTAATGATTTTGGACACAGATCTATGGTCTGAGATCTCTATTGAATATGTGTCTAAATATAAAGATCTCAGCATTAGCATCTGAAATCTCTTGTGTAGATCACTGGCCTTCAGTCTTAAAATCTTTAGCGAAACTGCGCCTAAAGATTTGGGTCACAGAGCTATGGTCTGTGATCTCTATTGAATCAGCGTCTACATATATTGATCTCTGCATTTGCATCTGAAATTCTAGTGTAGATCACTGGCCTTCAGTCTAAAATCTCTATTGAAGCTGTGCCGAAAGATTCAGGTCACTGATCTATGATCTGAGATCTCTATTGAATCTGCAACTAAATATAAAGATTCCTGCATTTGCATGTGAAATCTTTAGTGTAGATTACTGGCCTTCTGTCAAAAGTCTTTAGTGAACTTTTGTCTAATGATTTTGGTCAATGATCTAAGGTCTGTGGTCGCTAGTATATCTGTCCCTAATTATAATGATCCTTGCATTTGAATCTGAAATCTCAGATTTAGATCCCTGGCCTTCAGTCTAAAATATTTAATGAAACTGTGAGTAAAGATTTAGGTTACTGATCTACGATCTGTGATCATTAGTGAATCTGTGTCTAGATATAAAGATACCTGCATTTGAATCTGAAATCTCTAGTGTATATCACTGCCCTTCAGTCTAACATTCCTATTGAAGTTCTGCCTGAAGATTTAGGGCACTGATCTATGGTTTGAGGTCTCTAGAAAATCTGTTTCTAAATACAAAGATCCCTGCATTTGCATCTGAAATTTCTAGTCTAAATTACAGGCTTTCAGTCAAAAATATTTAGTGAAATTTTGTCTAATGATTTTGGTCACTGATCCATGGTCTGAGATCTCAAATGAATCTGTGTCTAAATATAAACATCTCTGCACTTGCATCTGTAATCTCTAGTCTAGATCACTGACCTCCAGGATAAAATCTTTATTGAGGCTGTGCTTAAAGATATAGGTCACTGATCTATGGTCTGAGATCTCTAATGAATCTCTGTCTAAACGTAAACATCCCTGCATTTGTATCTCTAGTCTAGATCACAGGCCTTCTGTCAAAAGTCATTAGTGAAATTTTGACTAATGATTTTGGTCGCAGATCTATGGTCTGAGATCTCTAGTGAATCTAAGTCTAATATAAAGAACCCTGCATTAGCATCTGAAGTCTCTAGTGTAGCTCACCGGCCTTCAGTCAAAACCTTTTAGCGAAAGTTCGTCTAATGATTTTTGTTAATGATCTATGGTTTAAGATCTCTAGTGAATCTGTGTCTAAATATAAAGGTGCCCGCATTGGCTTCAGAAATCTCTAGTCTAGATCATTAGCCGTCGGTCCTAAATCTTTAGTGATATTTTGTCTAATGATTTTGGTCACTGAGCCATGGTCTGAGATCTCTATTGAATGTGTGTCTCAATGTAAATATCCCTGCGTTTTCTTCTCAAATTTCTGGTGTAGATCACTGGTCTTCAGTCTAAAATCTCTATTGAATCAGTGCCTAAATATTTAGTTCACTGATCTGTGGTCTTAGCTCTCTAGTGAATCTGTATCTAAATATAAAGATATCTTCATATACCTCTGAAAACTCTAGTGTAGATCACTGATTTTCAGTCTAAAACATTTAGTGATTCTGTGCCGAAGCTTTGAGGTCACTGTTCTATGGTCTGAGATCTGTGTCTAAATATAAAGATCCCTGCAATGTAGATCACTAGCCTTCTGTCAAAAATCATTAATTTTGTCTAATGATTTAAGCAACTGATCTCTTGTTAATCTGTGTCTAAATATAAGGATCCTTGCATTTGCATCTGAAATCTCTAGTTTAGATCCCTGGTCACCAGCCTAAACTCTTTATTGAGGCTGTGCTTAAAGATTTAGGTAACTGATCTATGGTCTGAAATCTCTAATGAATCTCTGTCTAAATGTAAAGATCTCTGCATTTGCATTTGAAATCTCTAGTGTAGTCTTCAGTCTAAAATCTTTATTGAATCAGTGCCTAAATATTTTGGTCACTGATCTATTTTCTGAGAACTTTAGTGAATATGTATCTAAATATAGTGATTCTATCATTTGCATCTGAAATCTCTGGTGTAGATCACTGACCTCCAGTCTAAAATCTCTTTTGAAGCTGTGCCTAAAGATTTAGGTTACTGATCTCTGCATTTGCATCTGAAATCTCTAGTGTTCCTCACTGGCTTTTAGTCTAAAATCTCTATTGAAGCCGTGCCTAAATATTTAGGTCACTAATCTCTGGTCTGAGTTCCCTAGTGTAACTGTTTCTAATCATTAAGAACTCTGCATTTGCATCTGAAATCTTTAGTGTATATCACTGGCCTTTAGTAAAGAATATGTAGTGATGCTGTGTCTAAAGAGTTAGAAACTGGCTTTTCGGTTAATATTTCTAGTGAAAATGTCTTTAAAGATTTAGATCACTTTCCTTCTGTCTGCTAAAGCTGTGTCAAAATATTTTGATCACTGGCTTCCGTCTAAAATTATTAGGAGAGCTCTCTCTAAAGATTTTGATCGCTGGTTTTCAGTCTAATACCTCTACTGAAGCTGTGTCTAAAGATTTATATCACTGGCCATTTCTCTAAAATCTTTAGTGAAGCCGTTTCGAAAGATTTAGATTACTGGCCTTCGGTTTAAATTTCTTGCGAAGCTATGTCTGAAGATTTCGATATCGGGCATTCAGTATAATATATTTAGTAAAATGTATTTAATCATTAGACCACTGACCTTAGACAAAGGTTCAGTCTGAATTTTAGACGCAAATCCAACGGTTAAAAACATTACACTAAGTTTCACTAGAGATTCCGTAGACCAAGATTCCGTAGACCACTAGTGATTCCATAGACCGTTACTGATTTAAATCCTTAGACACAAGATCAAACTCAATTTTAAATGCAAAACCAGCGGTTTAAATTTTTAGACTCAGTTTCACTAGAGATTCCAGACATCAAGTTATTGATCTAAATCCTTAGACAAAGATTCATTCTTAAATTTAGACGCAATGCCAGCGGCTTAAATCTCAGTTTTACTAAAGATTTCAGACTTGAAGTTACTGACCTAAATACTTAGTCACAGGTTGACTATGAAATTTATACAATAGGTCAACGGTTTAAATATACCGATTCAGGTTCACTAGATAATCCAGACATAAACTTACTGATTTAAATAATTAGACACAGTTGCAGTCTGAATTTTAAGTGCAAAGCCAGCAGTTTAAATTTTTAGACACAGTTATCCTAGATAATCCAGATGTCAAAAATACTGTTAAAATATTTAGGCTGTTTCACCATAGATTTAAGACGTCAAGATACTGACCTAAATCCTTTGACATCAGTTCACGCTGAATTTTAGACGCAAGGTCAGCGGTTTATATATATAGACTCAGTTTCACTAGTGTTTCCAGACGTCAATTTACTAATTTAATTCCTTAGTCACAGGTTCACTCTAAAATTCAGATGCAAACCAGACACAGTTTCATTAGGGAATCCAGACATCAAGTTACTGATATACAGCCATAAACACAGGTTCGATCGGATTTTTAGACGAAAGGACAGTGGTTTATTTAGTCTCAATTTGCTAGAGTTTCCTTAGACACAGCATCACTGCGAATGTTAGATGCTAAACCAGCAGTTTAAAACTTTAGACTCACTTACTCTAGTTATTCAACACATCAAGATACTGACCTAAATCTTTAGAGAGAGGTTCACACTGAATGATAGAGGCAAGGCCAGAGGTTTAAATATTTAAAACCCTAATTCTTAGAGAATCCAGACATTAAGTTATTAACCTAATTCATTAGAAACATATTCACTCTGAAATTTTGAAGCAAAATCAACGATTTAGGATCAGTCTTACTACATAAACAAGACATCAGGATATTGATCTAAATCATTAGACATAGGTTCATTTTGAATTATAGTCGCAAGACTAGCGGTTTAAGTGTTTAGACGCAGTTTTCCTAGAGATTTCAGACATGGAGTTACTGAACTAACTCCTTAGACATACGTTCTGTCTGAATTTTAGATGCAAGGACAGCGGTTTTAGTGTTTAGACGAAAGTTTCTTAAACATTGCAGACATGAATTTACTGAACTAAGTCCCTAGACACAGGTTCAGTCTGACTTATTAGATGCAAGACCAGCGGTTTCAGCGTTTAGAAGCAGTTTTCCTAGAGATTACATACATGGAATTACTGAAATAAGTCCTTAGACACTGGTTCAGTATGACTTTTTAGATGCATAACCAGCGGTTTAAGTGTTTAGAGGAAGATTTCCTAGATATTGCAGGCATGAAGTTATTGAAACAAGACGTTAGACACAGGTTCAGTCTGAATTTTAGATGCAAGGCCAGGGGTTAAAGTGTTTAGACGCAATGTCCCTAGATATTGCAGGCATGAAGTTATTGAAACAAGACCTTAGACACAGGTTCAGTCTGAATTTTAGATGCAAGGCCAGGGGTTTGAGTGTTTAGACGCAGTATTCCTAGAGATTGCAGGCAAGAGGTTATTGAAACAAGACCTTAGCCACAGGTTCAGTCTGAATTTTAGATGCAAGACCAGGGGTTAAAGTGTATAGACGCAATTTTCCTAGATATTGCAGACATGAAGTTACTGATCTAAGTCCTTAGGCATAGGTTTAGATGCAACGCCAGAGCTTTAAGTGTTTAGACGAAGTTTCCATGATATTAAACATGAAATTACTGAACTAAGACATTAGACAAAGATTCAGTCTGGAGTTTAGATGCAAGGCCAGCGGTTTAGGCGCAGTTTTTGCTAGAGATAACAGACATGGCATTGCAGAAATAATACCTTAGACAACAATTCAGTCTGAACGTTATATGCAAGGCCAGCGGTTTTAGTGTTTAGACGCAGACTTCCTAGACATTGCAGACATCGACGTTACTGAACTAACTGCTTAGACAGGTTCACTCTGAATTTTAGATGCAATGGCAGAGGTTTATGTTTTTAGACGCAGTATTCCTAGAGATTGCAGACATGATGTTACTGAACTAAATCCTTAGATACAGGTTCAGTCTGAATTTTAGATGCAAGGCCAGCGGTTTAAATGTTTAGACGCAATCTTCCCACAGATTGCAGACATGAAGTTATTGAACTAAGTCCTTAGACATAAGTTTAGATGCAAGGCCAGGTGTTTAAGTGTTTAGACACAGTTATCCTAGATATTGCAGGAATGAGTTTACTGAACTAAGTCTTTAGACATAGGTTTCGATGCAAGACCAAGTGTTTAAATATTCAGATGAAATTTTCATGGAGATTAAACATGAAGTTACTGAACTAAGTCCATAGACACTGATTCTGTCTGGACTTTAGAGGCAAGGCCATCGGTTTAAGTGTTTAGACGCAGTTTTCCTAGAGATTGCAGATATGAAGTTACTGAATTAAATAATTAGACATAGGTTCACTCTGAATTTTAGATGCAAGACCAGCGTCTTAAATGTATAGACGTTTTCCTAGAGATTGCAGGCAGGGCGTTAAAGAAATAAGTTCATTGTCAAGATTCAGTGTGAATTTTAGGTGCAAGGCCAGCGGTTTAAGTGTTTAGACGCAGTTTTCCTAGAGATTGCAGACATGAAGTTAATGAAAATAAGTCCTTAGACATAGGTTTAGATGCAAGACCAAGGGTTTAAGTGTTTAGACGATGTTTTCCAAGATATTAAACATGAAGTTACGGAAATACGTCATTAGACACTAATTCAGTCCATAGACACAGGTTCAGTCTGAATTTTAGATGCAAGGCCAGCGTTTTAAGTGTTTAAACGCAGTTTTCTTAGAGATTGCAGACATTGCGTTAAAGAAATAGTTCATAGACACAGGTTCAGTCTGAATTTTAGATGCAAGGCCAGCGATTAAATGTTTAGAAGCAGTTTTACTAGATATTGCATACATGAAGTTACTGAACTAAGTCCTTAGACATAGGTTTAGATGCAAAACCAGAAGTTTAAGTGTTTAGATAATGTATTCCAAGATATTAAACATGAAGTTACTGAAATACGTCATTAGACACTAATTCAGTCTGGATTTTAGATGCAAGGCCACCGGTGTAAATGTTTAGAGGCAGTTTTCCTAGAGATTGCAAGCATGAAGTTACATGAAGTCTAATCCTTAGACATAGGTTTTGATGAAATTTTCCCAGATATTAAACAAGAAGTTACTGAACTAAGTCCAAAGACACAAGCTCAGTCTGGATTTTAGATGCAAGGCCATCGGTTTAAGATTTTAGACGCAGTTTCCCTAGAGATTGCAGACGTAGCGTTCCAGAACCAAGTCCTTAGACACGTTCAGTCTGAATTT
>JAOPUL010003827.1:13487288-13500619 GCA_027564515.1 Octopus rubescens | reverse complement strand
TGTGTGTGTGTGTGTGTGTGTGTGTGTGTGTGTGTGTGTGTGTGTGTGTGTGTGTGTGTGTGTGTTAAGAAAAAAAATGCTTCTTGTTGGTTCTCTGAACACATATGCTTAAAGGCCAGCTATATTATGATGGGTGTGTCTGCGACTGTGAATGTGAGAGATGTGTAAAATCTGGGGAGAAAATTGTTAGCTATATGTACTATATGGATCTAAAGATAGTTTGTATATTTATTTATTTAGCTATGAGTACACACATACACACACACACACACACACACACACACACATGTGTGTGTATGTATTCTGAGGTGTGGAAAAGTACAGGTAGATAAAATAAGTACTGAGGTTGATGTAATTGACTATAGATGATGTTGTTGGGTATGGCCAGAGTCCTGTGACTAAAACCATAAAAGAAAAAGTGCATGTGTTTGTGTGTGTACATATGCATATATACATACACGGCTCTATACATTGAGTTTTATTTTTCACACACACTATATGGATAAAACTCAGCACGTGAAAGCACTCATTTCATAGAGTTTGAAGTGGTCTTTGTACAGCGATCATTAAAACATCTGCCAATAATACAAAAATAATCGTTAGTCTATTTCTATCTCTCTTTCTCTCTATATATATATGAGGATGATGATACACTATATATATATATGTGTGTGTGTGTGTGTGTGTGCTGCATTTAAATGAGGTATTCATCTATTTAGATAGCTATGCCACTTAAATCTCATGTATGTGTGTGAGTGAAAATGGATGACAACGCATGGATTGGTTAAGTCTAAAACTACATGATATTGGTTTGGGCAAGGCAAAGACCAATCAATCTATGCTAGCTCTGGTCAAGCAGGCATTCACCAGATATCAATTTATCTCCAGCATTTTTGCAATCCTACCTTCTTTACATTCTCTGAATTTGAAAGTGGCCTGCATTTTAGCTTAGCAATCTGCATTTATTGGAAGGATGAAGCTACTCTATCATCACTCTTGAATGTCTTCTGTGTAAAAGTTAATCCATTTATGAATCACAAGGATCTTCTGAGATAGAGCTTCATTTTGGCTTCTGCATGTGTGTGCTTGTGCTTTTGTTTTTAGCATGCTTTTTGTTTTGTTTTCTCAAAATTATATATATTTTTATTTAACAGATACAGGTACAAATAAATACAATGAATATAGTTGATTCTTTAGAATCAATAGAATGAAAGAACAAGAAAAAGAGAAAAAAGGGGGGAAAATGCTTATTGTTCCTCATGAATGTGTTAACAGTAAGAATAACAAGGATCTGTAGAGATAGTGTTTACTTCTGGCTTCTGGATATATTTCTTAAATAACTGCAAGATGCTGGTTTATCATTACTCCTGAATATTTTAGGAATAAGTATTTAGTTGATGGGTGGGGAGAGAAAGAAATGAGGAATGTCTTCAAGAGATTTCTAGGGTTTGTAAAAACTTCTAATTCTATCATTAAGTGGATGGCAGATTTAAATTCACTCTGAGTAGAATATTGTTCTCATACAACAATTTTTCACTGCAAAATGGTAGCTGGTATATTCCTATTAACCCTTTAGCATTCAGATAACTCTGTCAAATATAATGCTTATTTATTCACATTGTTTTGAATCGATCATGCATTATCTGATAGCTTCAAGATTTTGATGATGTTATTATTTTTATAATGACATTGTAGGGTAAGAGTGAGAGGCCGGATCTGGTCAGTTTGAACATAAAACAGGTAGAATATTTGATCTGGATACAGCCAATTTCAATGCTAAATGGTTAAGTTGGGTGAGTTGGTGAAATGTTGAATAAAGTGTCCTTGCTCAGTGACACAATAGTCCATAGATTGCGTCTCACATTCCATGGACTTCTACTTTAATATCACATCCACGTGGACCATTTTCTGTTTTGTCATCTTCGTTAATCATTGTCTTTGAAGGTGTTTGGGTTTGTTTATTTATATTGAGAGTCAGGAAATAAGGGCAGTGCTCCATGATCATTTTAGGCTTTTTGCCCCTCTCAGACAATTGAAATAGTTGAAGTTTTTTTTTAACATGTGTAAGGTTAACAGTTAGCAGAGGTAAGACTGGGGCATCCAGACAGAAAAGAAAAACATTGTTAAAAGTTGATGTTCTGGAGAGAGATGATTGAGAGTGTTTGGTGGTTAGTGCAGGGGATGGGTATGTCAGGTGTCTGCTGGTAGACATTGTCCTGAGGAGTGGAGCGGAACAGTGGCAGAATGAGGCGCGTTAGATTCAAAGTTTCTATGTTGGGGCTGGGGGGAAAAAAAGAGAAGACATTTAGTTAAAGATCACTTATGATTCTTAAAATGTTGTTCTCAAATGGCTGATGCATCCTGTGTGTGTGTGTCCTTGAGCAAGACACTTTATTTCTCGTTACTCCATTCCACTTAGCTAGCAAAAATGAATTGCATCTGTATTTCAAAGGGCCAGCCTTGTCAGATTCTGTGTCATGCTGAATCTCCCTGAGAACAACGTTATGGGTATGCATGTCTGTGGAGTACTCGGCCACTTGCATATTAATTTCACAAGCAGTCTGTTCCGTTAATCAAATCAACTGGAACACTCGCCGTTGTAACCAACGGAGTGCCTATGTGTGTGTGTGTGTGTGTGTGTGTGTGTGTGTGTGTGTGTGTGTGGATGTATATGAAGGGCTTAAATTTCTTTCACTATTTGAAGACATTCCTTAAAGGAACTTGTTGTTTTAACATAAATATTTGTCTTAGATTTACACTTTCTTTTAGACACATTCTCTTTCAGAAGGCACAATGCATTGATCTTGTATGTGTATGTTTAACGAGTGTGTATATGCATTTGTATGTGTGTGTACTTTGTACATGGTTCTATGTGATTTTAATGTCTCCTCTTGTTCAGTGACTTAACACATCCTCTTTCCCTCTCTCAACCAACAATAAATGCCACTCTGTCTAAGCCATTATTAAAATTGCTACATATTCTCTGATGATTTTAATATTGAATATTTTCAACATGTTTAGAAATCTTTGTTTAAAGAAACTTGTCATTGTTCCATGTTTGTTCTTTTTGCATTTTCGGGTTTTGTTTTTTAAATATTTCAATCATGACAAGATTTAAAAGCAAACAAACAAGTAAATAAATAAAAAAAAAAAACATTTTTTTTTTCAGTTATTACTGCTACATGTAAAAATGTTACTCTCTTCTACTCCTGCCATCACTCATAGATGACAAGTAGCGCAGTCTTACGCTGCTGCTTTACTGTACTGTTTTCACATCAAAGATTTGCTCAGTCCTCTCTCCTTTTTGATTTACTTCCGAGACAGGCTGACAGATGGCAGTAGAATGCAGTCAAATGACATTTAACTTGCCGGCTCTTGACTCTTCCTCTGTCTTAGATAAACGAGAGAGAGAGAAAGAGAGAGAGAGAGAGAGTGAGTGGGGAGGCAGAGGAGGAGGAGGAGGAAAGAGCTAAAATTATTATTATGGCTGCCATCATTCACTTGTCTCTTCCTCTCACTGCCTCCCTAAGCAGAAAAGGTGCTAATGAGCTGTCTCTTGTTAATACACTGATAATGTCGTTGGCACACAGTTGATAACTTCATGTCTAATTGATCCATTCATATTCGGAACTTACTGATAACATGCTGGACCAATAGGTTATTCTCTTGCTATGACCTAATCAAATCAGATTTTCTAAAAGCCTACTCTGACAAATAGGTTGAAGCGTTCATTTAGAGATATCTACTGTTACAATACCTCGATGGCCACTGTTTTTAGCTGACTGAAATTGCTTTCGACATTCTATCAAATCAGCCTGTCTCCTATCTTAGCTGCTATGCACTGCAAAAACATTTTCTCTGTCTGTCTCTCTCTCTCTATCCCTCAATTTCCCTCCCCTCTCCCCACCATTTCCTTTCCTGTTGTTTCTTTTCCACTCCTTTTGTAAGAAAATCCTATTTTCGTCGAAGCCTAGTGCTAACACTTCTAGACCGCACTCTGATAGCAATATACACATATCAAGTCATTCATTTGTCAAGGTTAAATTGTGTCTGGAATTAGAATCGGTTGAAAAGAACTTTGGTTGAAATTATTGAAAGTAAAGCAGTAGAGAATATTCATTATTTTTTTCTCTCTCTAATTTATTAATTTCAGTTTTTTTCGTTTATTTTTTTTGTAGCGCAGTATTGATTTTTATTTTTGTTTTTTTCCATTTTTTATTTATCTTTTTTTTTTTTAATTTCGTGGTGTTTGTAAATTTTGATTAATTTCATAACATCCATATGTTTCAATATTTTTTTCTTTTTCTTTATATTTTCTCTCATATGCAAACAAATAAACAATGTAATTATTTTGTGTTGAATTCAAGTGGAAGGGAAGGATGAAACAAAAAAGAAAAAAAAAAGACCACAAAAATACAAACAAAAAATAAAACTATTAATTTAATTCTGTTGGCATTTCTTTGCAGTTAATTCAATCAATGTTGTTTTGGTTCGTTATACTCTTGATAATTAAAGAATTTTTAACTGAATCTATCTTCGAGAATCTCAAGCTTTTTTTGACTATTTCCTGAACCAGCCCATTAAATGCTGGAAACACTGTGTTCCTCTTTAGATCACATGATCACATCAGTGTCAAGGTTGTTTGCCATGAGAGTGGTTGACCTTTTTGGCAAACCCATCTGGTGAACAGTGGGTTCTGTGAAAAAAAACAACTAAGCAAAACATCATCTGTTTATTTGTTTCTATTTCTATGCTTCTACATCCATTTTACATGCAGTTCATAAATTTCTTGTACATCAGTGTCCCCATGTGGTTTTTACTTGATGTATCACTTCCTTAACAACTCAGTAATTTCCAAACCAACAGAGCGGGGGTGGGGGTGCTGTACGTGTTTGCTTGAGTTGCTAGAAATAGCAACCAAATCTCTCTCAAAATCACACTTTATTATCTTTAAAAAAAAAAAAAGTAAAGACACAACGAAATTGTATATTTATTGTTCTTTACATCAAACTGGTATTATAGGAGGATGGGTTTGTCTCGGTTGGAATGCTTTTGATGGTAGTGGCCAAGCAACAGCAATTCAGCTGATTTAAGTTGGCAGATTGAAACAAAAGTAATTTGCTTTGTGTAGGAGTCTCAGACATTAAACATTCTGAGAACTATGTTAAGGATATGCATGACTGTGGAATGCTCAGCCACTTGCACGTTAATTTCATGAGCAGGCTGTTCTGTTGATTGGATCAACTGGAACCCTTGTTGTCATAACCAATAAAGTACCGGTTGTGATCATTATTGGTTTTGGAATTTACTCCAGTGTGCATCTGATGACTATAAGGACTCCCTCGGTGAATTTGGACATACAGGTGCAGACATAGCTGTTAAGAAGTTTGCAACCTTGTGCTTTCAGATTCAGCTCCACTTTGTGGTATCTTGGTTGTCTCCTGCTATAGCTTTAGCCCTTTAGCATTTAAATTAGCCATATCAGGCCCAAACATTCTACATGTTTTATGTTCAAACCAGCCAGATTCAGCCTCTCACACCTACCCTACAATAGTATTCTAATAATAAGCAGTCACTATATCAAAATCCCAAAGCTGTATGATTAATTCAAAACAAAAATTAATTCACTACATCAAATTCCCGAAGCTGTATGATTAATTCAAAACACTGAATAAATAAGCATTAACATTTGACAGAATAAATTAAATGCTAAAGAGTTAAGCTGACCAATGCCTCGAGAGTGAAATTGGTAGACGGAAATCTTGTGGAAACTTGTTGTGTGCATGTGTTGCTGTCTTTGTATTGACAATATTGGCACTGCTATAAAACTGGTTTCTTGTGTTTCTGACCCATACCTTAGCAGTGTGTCAAATAGTAATTGCTAAGATTTAACCCTTTTTTTTTTTTTTATTTATTACCATATTTCTGTTGAGATAATCTGTATTTACTTCAATGTATTTACTTTAATTTTAGTATTTATTTTATCTGTATTTACTTTAATTTTGAAAATAATGAAGAATTTAATAAAATAACTTTGTCATTATTAATTGGTGTTTGGATCATAAATTAACACTAAATTCTGATGGACGATTTTAATTTAGGACTCTTGAAAACAAGATGTTTGTACCACAGAGCCAGGGGCGGTCTCAGGTGGGTTGGTATCAAAAAGGTTAAAATTAAGTACTGGGGTTGATATGATTGACTAAAACACTTTTCAAGGTGATGCCCCAGCATGTGCATAGTCAAACAACTGAAACAATTCCCTCTCTTAGTCATGACTAAGAGGGAATCGTAGAATATTTTGTATATGTAACTTAGAATCAGTAATACTGAAATCAGTGTACCTCAACAGGCAGTGCCAGAATTTCTCCATTATAATGTTGTGCTCTTATGGAAAGAGATGATGCCTTATCATGTAAGGTTTCTGCAAAACTCTTCAAATTTTCCTTTAGCATTCAGATTTGTTTGGAATTAATCATGCATTATCTCATAGCTTCAAGATTTCAAAGATGTGATTTTTTTAAAATTTTAGAATGACATTGTAGGATAGGTATGAGAGGTTGGATCTGTATCGACAAGAACTCTTCATTTTGTGTTGCTCTGTGATCACTTTGACATTTGATGTTTGGCACACTTGTCCACCTATACAAGCAATGTCAATTTGATGGAGGGAGTGAGCTTATGTACAGCACATACATTTGATCACTATAAACAAATCATTTGTGCAGGTCGTTCAGCAAGCAATTGCAGTATCCACTTCTGTCTGTGTGTGTATAGGTAAAGAAGTAAAGGTAAAGACCCTTTTCAGTCACGAATGACCATGGGATTGCACCTAGAAAGTTCCCTTCCGAGACACAAGTCTGGGCAAGGTTGTTTGTGAAAGTCCAACAGCCACTCATGCATACCAGTCTTCCCTTTCTGCACCACTGATGTTGTCCAAGGGAAAGGCTAAGGCTGATACAGCTTGTTACCAGTGATGTTGCAACTCATTTCTACAGCTGAATGAACTGGAATTGAACTCACAACCTCATGATTGTAAGCCCGATGCTCTAACCACTGAGCCATGCACCTTCACACACACACACATTAGTGGAACTTCACTAGGAGTACCACAATATTATGATGATTATTGAAAATGTTGGTTTTATAACACTGTTGGTATTGTAAAATACTAGTATCCAAACGGAGAACTGTAAAGTATTCGTGTATAGAGAGGGAGAACTGTAAAATATTAGTGTGTAGACAGAAGGGAAGAAGTATAAAATATTGTAGTATAAAAAGAAAGGGATAAGTAAAATATTGGAGCATAGACAGTGGGGGGAGACTGTAAAATACTAATGTATTGACAGGAAATGGAGGAAGTATGGGGCTTTTATGTAGATAGCAGGCTAGATTTTGTGCCAGACTTTACTTTCTAAGTCTCCTTATGTAAAATAGTAAAATCTATAGAATAATAAAATAATGGTAAAAACTGCCAAATAACGATTCTGTGTGAATGTATATATATATATATATATACATACATACATACAGAGACACACATATATATATATATATAATTACATTATAATGAGATGAAAATGATGAGCAAATATTTCCTATTGAATACAGATTGCCGTTATTATTGAGTTTGAAGAATCGTTTTAGAGCTAATGGAAATATTCCATTTGATATCTTGATTGTAGGTTTGTGTCTTTGTGATTGGTAAATGTCTAGAATTTTGTCTATTGATTCAATAGACGCTGTATTTTTGTAGGCCAATATTGGTAAAATTGTTCATTGTATATTGTTTGCCGGATAAATTCCGAAGGAGAGGATGGTGAATAGGAAGAATAAATCAGAGAATCTGATGGTGATGCTGATGATAGTTTGTATTTACTTGTACAATAAGCATAATCAATTTAGAGGTCTGTTTTTGAAAATCTCTTTGTTGATCTTTTTTTATTGTTATTATTATTATTATTTATCTATCTCTGCTAATTTATTTAACATATTCAAAAGTTGCTCTTGCTATCTATGTCTGTCTGTCTCTCTCTCTCTCTCTCCACATAAACATTATCATTTAATAATAATAATAATGACGATGATGGCAAAGGCACAGTTTTGTATTTTTTTAAATATATTAAATAAATGTTTACAGTAATTTTTATTTTATGTATTTATTTTTTGATGTCTGTTTTTAATTTTCTCTCTTTGTCAGGGTTTTTTTTTTTTGCTTCTTTTCCGCTCTCACTCCCTCCTTATTTTTCACTCTTTCTCCTTACCAGTTTTTCTTTTTTCCTCTCATTGCTTTTCTCATTCATCCCCTCTCTCTCTCTCTCTCTCTCTCCTCATTTCTCACTCTTTCCTTTCCCTCCACCCACAGTTACACTCTTCTCATTTTCTCTCCCTCACTCTCACACCATTTTCAATTTCTCTTCTCTTATCTAAAAAAAAAAAAATTTTTTAAAAAGAAGCATTCCTCCATCTGTGAGTTAAAAAAGAAATTTTTAAATGGTTAGTTACATCTGCTTTGGTATTTAGACAGCTACCACACAGAGCAGACCCATCAAACCCACACCTGCATGACATAAAACTGGTGATGATAATGGGCACATTATCGTTAATTCAGTTTATACAGACTGTTTCTGGAAACTAATTTTCACTCATTGTTGGATGCTGGGCAGGTAGGGTCTTTTGTTTTCCCTGATAATTACTGTAAGAAAAATCATAGTTTATATAAACATTAGTAACAGAGGGAGAAGTTGTGGAGAGAGAGCCCCTACTTTCTCACACAGCAGTCTTTCTATTTTCTTTCTTCATCATGGAATACAGAAGAGCAGGAGGGCCAGTAATGTTGTTCATAGCCTGTAGTGGTGGTAGTGATGGTGTTCGGATTTTAATGATGGAAGGAGGTAAATATGATAACTAACATTCAGGTGGAATTGTTGTTGTTCAGACCTATGATCAAAGGTGGGCCACTGTGGCCATCCCATCGATTTTGGGTTAGTCTATCTAAGACTGCACTGTCGAAAGTGTTGTTGAGTGTCTTCAAAAAGTAGGGTCTGGTTTGGGGGAAGATTTGACTGCTGCCTAGAGTAAACAGACCGCATAAAGAGGCCATTCAGGTAGAATTAGCTTGGGATTACTGGCTGGATAAAACTGTGCATATATAAATGTGTGTGTGTGTGTGTGTGTGAGAGAAAGAGAGCCTTATGAGTGGATTTGGTAGACGGAAATAGAAAGAAGCCTGTCGTGTGTGATATATATATATATATATCATATATATGTGTGTGTGTGTCTTTGTGTCTCCCACCATCGTTTGAGGAACAGTGTTGGTATGTTTACATCCCCGTAGCTTAGCGGTTTGGCAACGAGGCCAATAGAATAAGTACCAGGCTTAAAAATAAAGTAAGTACTGGGGTCGATTTGTGCAACTAAAATTCCTCAAGATGGTTCCCCAGCATGACCACAATCAAATGACTAAAACAAGTAAAAGATAAAAAATAATTTAAAAATTAACTGGAGCAAAGGCAGTGTATTTCAACAGAAATATGGTAACAAAAGCGTTAATGACAGTTACAACTGATAGGACCCTATGGGGGAGGTGCCTGAAGATTCTACGCCCATGACTCTCCCAGAAATGGATGAATTAGTTAGTCTAAGGAGAGAAAATATATATATATATATATATATATAAGCAGGTGTGGCTATGTGGTAAGAAGTTAACTTCGCAACCACATGGTTCTGGTTTCAGTCCCACTGCATGGCACCTTGGGCAAGTGTCTTCTACTATAACCTCGGGCCGACCAAGGCCTTGTGAGTGGATTTGGTAGACAGAAACTGAAAGAAGCCCATCATATATCTATATATCTGTGTGTCTTTGTGTCTGTGTTTGTCCCCCACCACCGCTTGACAACCAGTGTTGGTTTGTTTAATTCTCCGTAACTTAGCGGTTCAGCAAAAGAGACCAATAGAATAAGTACAAGGCTTAGGAAAAAAATAAATACTGGGGTCAATTTGTTCGACTAAAATTTTTCAAGGCAGTGCACCAGCATGGCCGCAGTCTAATGACTGAAACAAGTAAAAAAAAATACAGATAAAAAATATGTATGTATGTATGTATATGTATACCACTTACCTACGTGCAAACATTTATATACAAATTTATAAATCTCTTATTTGAGTGATGATTAGGCTTAGCTAATTAGATAGATAGACAACCAGTTAATTATACAGAAATATTGATAAATACCTGGATATTATTGGTGTTTTTCTTTTATCAACCGCCAAAGAATGGGAGACAAAGCTTATCTTAATGGGAATCGAATCCAGGTCATAAAGTGATGTAACAAAATACTCTTAAGATATTTAGTTTTACGCTTCACTGATTCTGCCAATCATCACCTTGAATACCTTTTTAATTAAGGTAGACATCTGGTTTGCTATATTAATGACTAAACTCTACTGACAGGCATACCAAGTATTCTGTATATTTGTTAGATATTCAAAGATGGGCTGAGAGAAAGAAAGTGGAAAGGAAAGAATGATAATAGCTTTAACCTTTTTAATGTTATTCTACTGCAAATGCCTCTGGTTTTATGCTTTATTTTTGAAGACCTCCCTCTCTTTATAAAGAATTCAGGTGCAATGGCAGAATTGCTAGCACAATGGACAAAATACTTTGTGGTATTTCTTCCAAATCTATGTGTTCTGAGTTCATTTCCCACTAGGGTCAACTTTGCCTTTCATCTTTTCATCATCATCATCATCATTTAGTGTCTGTTTTCCATGCTGGCATGGGTCAGACAGTTTGACTGGAGACTGGCAAGCCAAGGAGCTGTGCCAGACTCCAGTCAGTTTTGACTTGGTTTCTATGGCTGGTTCCCCTTCCTAACACCAACCACTCCAGAGAGTGTATTAGGTGCCTTTAACATGTCACCGGCATGGGTGTTTTTAACATGTCACTGGCATGAGTGTTTTTAACATGTCACCGGCATGAGTGTTTTTAATGTATCAATAAATGGTCAATAAAATAAAATACGGAGCAAGTATTGGGTTGATGGTATTGACTAACCTTCTCTCCTTTAAAATGACTAACCCTGTACTAAAATCAGAAGCATTATAAAGAACTCATAGTTGAATTAACACCCTCCTTTATCATAAGAGCCTATTTTCAAGTTATCCTCCAACCTCTAGCTTAATAAGAACAAAGTTGTTTTACTAAATCCAATATTAACTGAACCATATAAGGTGGGTGAGCTGGCAGAATCGTTAGGACGTTGGGCAAACGCTTAGCAGCATTTCATCTGTTTTTACATTCTGAGTTAAAATTCTGCTGAGGTTGACTTTGCCTTTCAGCCTTTCAGGGTTGATAAAATAAGCACCAGTTGGACACTGGGGTTGATGCAATTGACTAGCCCTCTCCTCTAAAATTGCTGCCCTTGGGCCAAAATTTGAAACCAATATTAACTGAAACATAAGATTAGTGTATTTCATTAAGAATATGGTTACAAAAGGGTAGTGAAGGCAGGTGGTCTAGTAGTTAGGTTGCTGCAGTCAGGATCTTACAATTGCAGTTTTGATTCCCAGACTGGGTGCTGCGTTATGTTTTTGAGCAAAACACTCATTTCATGTTGCACCAGTCACCAATCAATCCGGTGAAACACTCATTTCATTTGCATCAGCTGCAAATAAGCTCCAGCAATTAGCTAGAAAGTTAACCCCTATGATGGATTGGTCTCCTGTTCGGTGGGAGAGTGTTGTAATCTCAGTCACTTACATATATATCATGGAAACCAGATTAACCTTTGGCTGCAGGAATCCTAGGACTCGTGACAGATCTTAGTATGTCACAAAAGGATTAATGTCTCTGCAATATTACAGTCACACACATATGTATGTACATGCATACAGACAGTCAGAAGGACAGACAGACAAACAGTTAGGCAGACAGACAAAGAAACACTAACACATGATCAGGTGTGAGACCTAATACATTTATTTGTAATCTGACTATATCCTCGAGTCTTTATTTGTCTTCTGTTGTCTGGTAGACTTAATTTGTGGCCTGGTTTAAACTGACCCTTGTATGCATTTTAGCAGACTCCTCTCTGATGGAAGTATAGAAGCTGGGTCTCTCGTCTGAAGAGAACTTGCTTCTACTTAATCATGAAGACTCTGAAAATGGTCATAGATGCTGCCTTTCCTCTTGTAACTAAGCCATTAAAAAAAGAGAACAAAAAAACAAAACAAAAAAACTCTCCCCTCCAATCAATGTATCATCTGACTGCATATTTGTATGGTATTGTCTTCTTTCCAGTATGCATCTGCCATATATTATGCATCTTAGACATACCTGATATAGCCTTCTACATTTATTGTCCATATTTCACTTCCATGCATCACACTCACTCATACTGTATTTTATAGTTACTATCATATAATCACACATCATATAGTTCTCTGCATTCAATCCCATTCAACATCACATTTTACACATATGCCACACAGTTCTCTCTATTCACTGTCCATGTTTCACTGCCATACACTGTCACTTATGCTACACACACTATGTAGTCATACCTATATTCACTGCCATATGACATCACACTTCTTACACACTTCATAAAATCCTCAACATTCACTGTTATATAACATCACACTATACACCTTAGAGCACTCTATATTCACTGTCATACATCATCGCACATCTTATATACAAATCATATACCCCTCAAAAGTCATTGCCACATAACATCACACATATTACATACCTCATACAATACTCTATATTCACTGCCAGAAGCATCATACACCTCCATTTAATCATTTGTAGCTGAACCATTAGTGCTGGTTAGAGAGGTTTTCAACCATGGTATTTATAAAGGAAGTCCCTTCGCTATAAAAAGAAATACTGAGGTCAGGCATGGCTGTAGGTTCAGGCGTAGATCTGAGGTTGAGATGCTTGCTTCCCAACCATGTGGTCTTGGGTTCAGTCCCACTGCATGGCTCTCTGGGCAAGTGTCTTCTACTATGGCTCTAGGCTGCCTAAAGCCTTGTGAGTGGATGGATTTGGTAGATGGAAATTGAAAGAAGCCCATTGTATATATCATCATCATCATCATCATCCTTTAACAGCCAGCTCCTGTGGTTTTGTTTTGGCAGGATTTTACAGCTGGATGCCCTTCCTAACACCAACTACATCATAGTGTGGACTATATATATATGTATGTGTGTGTGTGTATGTGTGTGTGTGTATGTATGTATGTATGAATGTATGTATGTATGTATGTATGAATGTATGTATGTATGTATGTATGTATGTATGTATGTATGTATGTATGTATGTA
>JAOPUL010003827.1:13350938-13361237 GCA_027564515.1 Octopus rubescens | reverse complement strand
ATATATGAATGTGTGTGTATATATATATGTATATATATATATGTATGTATATATATATATATGAATGTTTGTGTATATATATATAAATATATATAGAAACATTCATATATATATGTGTGTGTGTGTCTGTATATATATATATATATATATACACACAAACATACATATATGCAGACACATACATGCAGATATATACATATGTGGTGTTTAAATTCTTTTTTAAAAAATAATGGAAAGAGACAGAAATGCCAGCCAAATTGCAATTATTCTGACTGGACTGATTTTCCATTGCTCCTAGCATCATTTTAAATGTAAATTTTCCATCCTTTGCTTTTTCCAATACCACTAATGTAGTTTATTCTGATTTGTTTTGTCTTTCTTCTTCTCCCCCCACCCCACGACTTCAAGCTGTCTGTTATTGATTGCCAACACTATTGAAATTTACTAAAATAAATCGCCCCTCCCCTCAAAAAAAATAATAATAAGTGAGCCTAATCTGAGATCTTTCTAGTTATTAATTACATATTCATGTGTGTTTAGTCACTTCCTGAAACTACCATGTGTCTATGAGAGAGAAAGATGTCTAGAAATTTGGCCACCAGTATATAAAGATAGCTGATGATATAGTTTTTGAAGACAAATTTTCTGTTTAGTTGACTTAGCTAGAAAATAACTAGTTCATTTGGTTGTCAGTATGTAAGAGAGAGGGAGAGAGAGAGAGAGAGAGAGAGAGGTCTTGTTTTAAATTTATTTCTAACCTGCAGGCAGTCTCTGCTGGTGTGGTTTCATCAAAAGACAACAACTTTGCTTTCCATTCATTCATCATTTAATATTGGTTGGTTGTTTGTTTGTTCCTTGCTGACAGATAAGTTAGTCTTTCTTTAGACACTGGTTCTTCACTTGCTGCAGATTTTATTATGGCTGCCTTGCTGCTGCAACTTCCACTTCCTCCTCCTTCGCCTCTTCCTCCTCCTCCTTCGCCTCTTCTTCCTTCTCTCCCTCTACCTCTCCCCCTCCTCCAAAAGAACATCACTAGCCTTAAAGTGCAGTTGATATTCACTGTACAGTGTGATTGTTGTCTTCTACTTTTAATTAATAGCTTTAAATAGTGTTAATTAATAGTTAACCAGTGAGCAAGTATGGAATGAATGAACTGTCAAAGAATGTTCCTTCAAGAAAGAGAAAAGAAAAAAAAGACCAGCAAAAAAAAAAAGCAAGTCCAATTAAAATCACCCATTTAGTGTTTTCTTCACAGAATGAAGGACTTAACTTCATTCTGTCTACAAACCTGCAAGGAACCTCTACGTAGAAACTCAGCTTGTAGAAATAGCAGCTAAATGTCCCTTAAGAGACATTTCCTGGTAAACAGAAATGTGCAATGAAGGTGCAGGTGTGGCTGTGTGGTAAGAAGTTTGCTTCTCAACCACATGGTTCCAGGTTCAGTCCCACTGCGTGACACCTTGGGCAAGTGTCTTCTACTATAGTCTCGGGCCTTGAGTGGATTTGGTAGATGGAAACTGAAAGAAGCTCATCGTATGTGTGTGTGTGTGTTTGTGTTTGTCCCCCACCTCCACTTGACAACCGGTGTTGGTGTGTTTATGTCCCTGTCACTTAGCAGTTCAGCAAAAACTGAAAGAATAAGGACCAGGCTTTAAAAAAAAAAGTACTTAATGTTCTTCGAGGCGATGCCCCAGCATGGTCACAGTCTAATGACTGAAACAAGTAAAAGATAAAAGAATGGTCCTAGCTAAAAGTGCGTTCATGATAGGTTTACTCATTTAGGATTGACCTGGGGCTAAAAACAACCCTAGATGGATGAAAGACTCAGTAAATAGGATTTAGATGAAGTGAGAGTTTGAAGGAAGAACAAAAACTAAATATTGTAAGGCATGGCTCTCCACTTTCACCTTAACCTCACTCCCTTCCAGGGGTGGTTAATTTTTGGCCATGAATAACTATTTATTATTTATACCCCTGTTGGTGGTTGCTTTTTCAGAGGAGTGTATGGGTTGGTGAGTGTGGTGGTGTGTTTGATTGTCCTTCAATATGCCATAGGTCATATATATATATATATATATATGTGTGTATGTGTGTATGTATGTGTGTGTGTGTATGTATTCCTATTCTATTATCACCATCCTCCATCCTCAGCTTGCTAAGGCTTGTTTTATAAGATTTGGGGTGAGGGTAAGGAAAAGTGTTACAAAAGAGAGCATGGGAGAGAGATAGAGAGAAAGCTGGTGGGGAGGGGGGGATATCAGCTCCAGCTGTCTGGCTTCAGAGATTGAGGTGAGGAAGCTGTGTTTGGAATTTGTCATCTCTCTCCCTATCTCTCTTTCCCTCCTTCTCTCTCTCTCACACACACACACACACACACATCTAATGTTTAATGGCTTTATGGCTGTTAATGTGATGTTGGGTTTATATTTTGTTGTTGTTATATTAGTGAGCAGTTGAGTGGAGTAGGGCTGGTGGTTGTATGTATGCATGTGTAAGGGGAAAAAACTGAGAGATTGTGAGATGGTAAATGGGGAGAGAGAGAGAGAGAGACTGTTTTCTTCTCAGTAGTAGTGGTGGTGCATCATGTGTGATGTATTGTTCATGCTCAAAAGAATCAATATGGTGAAGAAGCTTTCAAGTGAAAAAAAAAACAACTAACCAACAAACTAAATAAAGTCTATGAAATTATTTTGATAACACAGTATCAGTTTTGTTGGGAAGCTACATTACAATTGGACATTATTGGAAATCACATCTTTGTTTAACATGATGGCTTTACTTTTATTTTTGGTTTTGTCATTGTTTTTAGAGGGTGGGGGCATGAAGAGACCAGGAGTGTGTCTCTACTGTGGTTGGCTTGCCATGCTAAAAATAGCAACCAAGTCTCCTTCAAATGATACCTTTTCTGGTTTGTAAAACAGAAGGCTATGTTGAAGTGTGAGGCCCCAGATACATGTATGAGATGAGATGGTCACATCTGGAACACACAGAACAGTTGATCATAGGTATATCTGGTTAATCTGGACAAGACTAAACTGCTGCTACTACTACTACTTTTTTTTATATAAAGAAACACAGTCCTTGTGTTTTCAGTTTTAACTTTTGCCTTCTTTTATGTCTCAGATCAGTGGTTCCCAACCAAAGTCTGTATGGCCCTTAGGGGTCCATGTAAGATTGTGTTTGTTAAAATTTATCTGCAATAAATTGGTTATACTTCTACAATAAACAAAATATTTAAATAATTTTTTTATACAATTCCTAATAATATTTAATTATAAAAAATGTAATATGATTTTTTAAAACACCAAATGGCTATGTGGGTCCACCCAAGTAAAATAAGGATCAAAAGGGTCCATAGGTAAAAAATGGTTGAGAACCACTGCCTTAGATAAAACCAATCTATCTAGTTGAACAAGAAAAGCCTGCTCCCTTATGGTTAAACGACCTCCTAGAAGTAGGAGCCAAATCTTTGCCTAGCTGGAATCCTTATTATCTATCTGCTTAATCAGGACTGTAACCACAGCAGCAGCAACATTTCTAACTGTTGCTATCCCATATATATATTTAATTGTATGTTGTCTTTGTGGTGAATGTTCGACACATTATGAGATGATATGTGAGATTTAGGACCTCAAAAATACCTTCTAGCCCCTATTTTGGAGATGATAGAGTTGTTTAGGAAACTTGACTATTGCAGTGAGTAGGTCAACTGACCTCTGTAAATGATCACTGATTGGCTTTTGAAAAGTTGTTGTTGGGTCCCAAGTCAGTCCTGATTTAGTGGACCTATGGTCAAAGGAGACTACCGGCAACCATCTTGTCATTTTTTACATTTAGGACTACCTTGATTCATGTATCTTTCATTTTTAAGCTTTGGCCTGCTATTTCTATTGACTATGTAGAGGAACTCTTTATAGCTTAGGTGACAACACACAACTACAATTTAATTTAGTTTCAGAGAGAAAGAGGGAGGGAAACATTGCTACGAGATGTATCATGATGGGTGCAAACTTCAGGCCAAAGTCTACCCCACTCCACCCCATCCCATCCCTATGCTGCTGTGGTTGACTCAGGTATTTTTTGCTGGAGTATTTAAATCTCATTTCGTGAGTTAATGTTGTGGAGATGGGCCAAAGTCGGCTTTGCCTTTGCCAACTTAATTGTAGTCGCTTACAACTCACTACCTGACAGTTGTTACACACCACATATAATTAGTGATCACTTGACAACATTGGCAGAGAACAGCAGCATGGCTACAGATACCAACTGAAAAGAGGCTTTCACTTTTTTCTTTTTATCTTTTTGTAAATTTTATTTTATTGCTGTAACATAAGGTGGCAAGCTGGCAGAATCGTTAACACACTGGGCGAAATGCTTAGCGATATTTCGTCCATCCTTACACCATGAGTTCAAATTCCACCAAGGCTGGCTTTGCCTTTTATCCTTTCGGGGTTGATAGAATAAGTACCAGTTAAGAACTGGGGTCGATGTAATCAATTTAACTACTACTAGGTATGAGCATATAAAAAAAGACTGCCTCCTTCAGCGAAGCCATGTTGAGCCAGTGTGGCAGAGTGAGCTCATCAAACCAGTATGTTATCAAGTTCAAATTCATGGCCTTCACATCAGACTGTGGTTGGTGAAGAGAACATGCTGAGTTCCTCGTCCTGCAGTGAACTGATCATGGGCAATCCAATTCAATCCAGTCCATAGGTGCAGCCATGGCTTATCGTAAGCTTGCTTCCCAACCGTGTGTGGTCTTGGGTTTAGTCTCACTGTAGCTTTGCCCGTTCTAAACCTCATCAAATGAATCCTCAGGTACATGAGAGAGAGAGAGAGAGAGAGAGAGAGTAATAAGAATATGAATGGGTATCAAAAGGCATTGGGTTAATCAAAAAATATGGTAGTAGACACTTGTCTATGGTGTTGTGAAGTGAGATTGAATTAGTAACACTGTGTGTGTGTGTGTGTATGTGTGTGTGTGAACCAGCCGTTTTAACTTCCACCACCACAAAAATATGTGTCTCCATGTGTATGTCTTTTCTTTGTTTCAGTTATTTGGCTACAGCCATGCTGGGGCACGCCTTGAAGGTTTAGTTGAACAAGTCAACCCCAGTGTTTCTTTTTTTAAGCCTGGTACTTATTTTATCAGTTCTTTTACCAAACTGCTAGGTTACAGTAATGTAAACAAACCAACACCTGTAGAGACATAGACAGTCACACAAGTACGTGTGTGTGTGTGTGTGTTTTGCTTAGGCATTGCGAGACTAATAACTTACTTTGTACTTGTACTTGTGATGGCATTCACCCTGGGTCAGTTGAGCCGGCTCCATCCAACGAATTCACCGTATCCCAAATGAAGGCAGAGCATGCACAGTGATCCAACGCAATGGAAGATATGGTTTAAAACTCAATATACATATGCTTCGGAATGAAGCATTAGTTGAGTACAGAGTGGTAATAAGAAAATGAGATGACAAAGGAATAAACAAAGTTCATACGATAAGCATTTATTCCTTTGTCATCTCATTTTCTTATATGTACCAAGCCAAACAGACTGGAGCCTGGTACAGCTGTCCAGCTTACCACTCTCCAGTTAAACCGTCTAACCCATGTCAGCATGGAAAACGGACACTAAATGCTGATGATTATGATGATTATGATGATATATACATACATATATACAATGAACTTCTACACATTTTCCATCTACCAATTCATGCACAAGGCATTGGTTGACCCAGGGTTATAGCAGAAAACACTTGCCCAAGATTCCACACAGTGGGACTGCACCTGAAACCACAGGGTTGCACAAAATGACCTTCTTAACCACACACACACACACACTTTACATATACTTAGTTGTGATATTTTAGTCTCCTGTAATTGCATAAAACTGTTATTCTTAATTCTATTCTCAGTGATGGTATCAACAATATTGCTTTACTTGATAGTTTTCCTCTTCTTTTTCTCTTCTTTCTTTTTGCTAATATTTCCCCTTCCCTCTTTTTCTCTGTATTGATATCAGCTCTTCCATTCATTTTTATTTCCCCAAATCAATATATATCTACATGTGCGTACTGTACTGTACTCTACATACAAGTATTCCATCTCATAACTCACATGGTTCAGCTAATAAATGTCACACCTTTTGCCTCTCCGCACCCTGCCCCCAACACTTCCTCCTCACCACTCTGCTCTTGCTCTATGTCTGGCTAAATATGACTTGTGATGCACTTTCATGTCCTTCCTTCTCTGCGTCTGCCAGTCTTCAATTAGCTTCCTAAGTTTTTTTTTCTACTTGAGATTTCAAATTTGTTGTGTCCCAGCCCTCCCTCCTTCCCTTTGCCTAAAGTCACTGTTGTCAGCTGTCTTCTTTAGGCCGTGGTCTTTCTGTCTGTCTGTCTCTCTATATACATATAGACACATCAACAAGCAGATCTGTGTATGTCTGTATACTGGCTCTCCGTCAGTTATGACAACGAGGGTTCCAGTTGATCTGATCAATGGAACAGCCTGCTTGTGAAATTAAAGTGCAAGTGGCTGAGCACTCCACAGACACGTGTACTGTACCTTTAACGTAGTTCTCAGGGAAATTCAGCGTGACACAGAATGTGACAAGGCTGGCCATTTGAAATACATGTACAACTCGTTTTTGCCAGCATTGTTAAATAAAATGTCTTGCTCAAGGACACAACGCTCTACTGGGAATCGAACTCACGACCTTATGATTGTGGGCTGAATACCCTCTGACCACTAAGCTACGCACCTTCACTGTGCAGCCTGCTGGGGCACCACCATAAAAAAATTTTTTAGTTGAATGTATCGACTCCAGTAATATTTTTAAAGCCTGGTACTTATTCTATTTGTCTCTTTTGCCAAACCACTAAGTTACAGGGACATAAACACACCACATAGATATATATATGCACGACGGGCTTCTTTCAGTTTCTATCTACTAAATCCATTTACAAGGCTTTGGTCAGCCCGAGGCTATAGTAGAAGACATTTGCCCAAGGTACCACACTGTGGGACTGAACCCTGAACCATGTGGTTGGGCAGCATGCTTCTTACCACACGTCACATAATTATTTTTATATGAATATATTCTCTCTTTAAAACTATTTTTGCTTCATTTAATATCATATTAAAATTAAGGTGGCAAGGGTTCCCCCATAAAATATAGGTAGGAATTTTGTTTCCTTTTGGGAAATTGTGATTAATTGCTGTTATAAATCTACTGAAGCCTGTGACCTGTTCTGGTGCCATAGCTCTTAGGCAAAGAATAACAGCAGCAATAACTACAGTTGAATGCTACATTGAAATACATATACAATACATAGTTTCTGTGATATTTTTATTTCCTAAATCTAAACATTTCACTTGTTCCTCCTTCGCACCACACCTTCTGCTGCTATAAAACTATTGCTTCACACCACAACTTCCTCTTATTTTATTTTTATTTCTCTCTTCACAGGTGATTATTGCTGTGAGCACACACCATCGCTATGTTTTTCCTTTCTTCTCACACTTTCTTCATAATCTTATTATATAGCACCTTCTTAATCGCTATCTTTTAATCTTGACCTTCTCCTTTGTTAAAACCCGAGATGTTAATTATAATCCACCCACACACACACACACACACAATCTCTCTCTCTCTCTCTCTCTCTCTCTCTCCATTGACAGTTTTTCAGGTTCCCACATAAACAAACAAACAGCAGGAACACAACCCACACAACACATAGACTACACAATCGCCACAACAACCCACACAAACTCATACTTCCATGCAATTACCACCCGATATTATAGCACAAAATCACAGTATGTACTACACAACGCAGTCGACATCCAATTAAATAACAACTCACACAATACACCACAGAAAATAGGAAATCTTACTAAATTAACAACAGAAATAGCAAATCGATGTAGATGTAATATAGAAAATACAACACCACACTTGCAGACATCTCAAGATTAATAAGGTTCATCCTGAGGTGCAGCGAAAAGCTTGTAATAAACTACAATAAACCTGGAGGAGGAGGAGGATGTTTTTTAATTTAGGTACAAAGTCAGCAATTTTGATGGGAGAGATTAGTCATTTATGGCAACTCTAGTGCTAAACTTGTTCTTAATTTTATTGACCCTGGAAGCATGAAAGGCAAAGTTGTTCTTGGCAGGGCTTGAACTCAACATACTGCATGGTATTTTGTTCAATGTTCTACTGATTCTCTCTACCTACCACTCTTGTGATGACGATAATAATGATAATAATAATCCTTTCTACTCTAGGCACACGCACACATACACACACACACACACATACATGATGGGCTTCTTTTAGTTTCCGTCTATCAAATCCACTCACAAGGCTTTGGACAGCTTGGGGCTATAGTAGAAGACACTTTGCCCAAGGTGCCATGCTGTGAGACTAAACCTGGAAGCAGACTTCTTACCATAAGGCCACTTCAGCACCTGTGTGCCTTTTACCAATGTACCTTGATAAAATATATAAACAGAAAAAGAAAAAAAACCTGTTGACACTCTCTTTTCACGCTTGTCATCAGAAATGCAGTGAACCAGTAATTGGCTCATTATGTATCTCTAATTATCTTTTTGTCTGTTTATTTACCTACCTGTTTGTATATGCCTATTCACCTGTCTCTATTAATCCATCCATCCATCCATCCATTCACCCCCATTTTGTGTGTCACAGTTTAACTCTATAGCTAATGTATAATAGACAAGTGTGCATAGGCTGTCAAATTGTTCAAATCTAGTTGAGGCCTATTTAACTGGTGGGGGACTTACAGCAGTCTTACCAAGCCAACAATGTTGTCCAAGATACAACTATGTCTGACTATCAGACATGATGGCCATGGCTGGTCGTGAGTTTAATTGATCCTAGCTGGCCTGGAATAAACAATAAACAAGAAAGCTTGTAAGGTTACACAAGCTGATAGAAATAACAGCTGAATCACCCACATACATTTTGTAGCTCGGTGATTTCAACATGTGATTGCCTATTGGAGTTAGAAAAATAACTTGGTTTTAAAGCAGATAAGAGTTGGTGACAAGATGGGCATCTAACTATTGATTGGTGCCTCAGTAATTCTTGTCCAACCCATGCCAGCATAGGTTCCCCACCCTACCTGGATGTAAAAATGCTGCTTGGATGGATGGATGGATGGATGGATTCTTGTGTATGAGTGTGTATGTACAATACTAATATGAGCCAGTGAAATGTAAGCTGCATATAGGTCTCCTTTCTCCTTCCTTCATGATATAAAGTTTAAGATAGTTGCTTGAATCAGCTCCCCCCCCCCCGCATTAATCTGATGTCAGAAGAGATAGAAGGCTAATATTTCAGGGTTGTGGGGTTGGGCGGGTAAGGTTCTGGCAGTGAGAGATCTTACAGATGAGAAATACACCACCTCCTGGATAGTCTATCACAATTATCCGCCAGATGATCTGGTACCTATGCTTGACAGCTAGGTGAACTGAGGTTAATGTAGACTAAAGTATTTCGCTCTGAAACGTGACAAGATGCTGGCAGTGGATTTGAACTCATGACCTGTGAGCAGTCAGACCAATACTTTATCCACTCAGCCATCTCAGCTTAATTTAGATGACTACTTCATAAAGTAGTGGTGGCCATCACTTCTAATCTTGTCTTTTCACATCTATATAAGAAATCTGTTATGTATGTATGAAATATTTAGATGGTGTGGTATTGTTTATGTATGTATGTATATGCAAATATGATATATATACATATATTCTCTGTGTAAATGTATATAGGTGCAGGCATGGCTGTGTGGTAAGAAGTTTGCTTCCCAGCCACATGGTTCCGGGTTCAGTCCCACTGCATTGAACCTTGGACAAGTGTCTTCTACAATAGCCCCGGGCCAACCAAAGCCTTGTGAGTGGATTTGGTAGTCGGAAACTGAAAGAAGCCCATCGAGTGTGTGTGTGTGTGTGTGTGTGTGTGTGTGTCTTTGTGTCTGTCTCCCCACCACCGTTTGACAACTGGTGTTGTTGTGTTTATGTTCTCATAATTTAATTGTTCAGCAAAAGAGGTTGATAGATTAAGTGCCATGTTAAAAAATAAAAATGTACTGGAGTCGATTAGTTCAGCTAAAATTCTTCAAGGTGGTGCCCCTGCTTGGCTGCAGTGTAATGACTGAAACAAATAAAAAAAACCGATGTTATGAATAAAAACTCCAGGTATGTAGGGAATGTATTGTGCAATTATATATATATATATATATATATATTATAACTATTGAAAAC
>JAOPUL010003827.1:13321468-13334406 GCA_027564515.1 Octopus rubescens | reverse complement strand
ATTTATATTTATATATGTATACGTATATATACACACTTATACATAAACACACTTGTATTTATATATGTAACTATATTTATATATGCATATTGATATGAATATATATATATATCTGCTAATACGTATGTATACACACACAGAGGCACATACACACCCATATATATATATATATATATGTATATATAAATGCACACATACATATAAGCATATCCTACATACGTGCATATATAAGCATATACATAGTGGAATAGGTTAATATTTTCTTACCTGTCTTCTTGTTTTATCCGGTAGTTAAAGGATCTTGTTTTCGGCGCCTAAATCCACACACACTACAAAAGTAATAAAACAACAAATAGAACTACGACTATGACGACGATGACGACGATGACGACGATGACGACGACTACGACGACGACCACGACGACGACCACGACGATGATCACGATGACGACGACGACGACGACGACGATAAGAGAAAGAACGTCAAGTGGAGAACCTGTTGCCCCGGACTCCACAGCATTTAGGAAAGCATCAAAACGACCAGTGTGAACTTTTTTTTCTTTCTTTCTTTTATCTTCTTTTGCCCTTGTGTCGCCTCTCCACCTTCCACTCACATTCATTCACTAACTCCTTTGCCATCCGTCTTTGGTGATCTTTCTTTACGGAAGCGGCGCTTGTAAGATAGGAGATGCAGCAGCAGCAGAAGCAGCAGCAGAAAGCAGTAGCGGCACCGACAGCAGCGGTAGCACTAGCAACAACAACGGCAGCACTTGCAGCAGTAGTAACACTAACAATACTAACAAGGTGAGCAATGGCAACAACAACAACAACAACAACACCAACAACAGCAACACCAATACTAGTAATAGCTAGCAACCGAAACAACAGTAAAATAGATAACAATTACAATGGTGGGGCGGGAGTGGATTGGAGTGGGGGTGAGTCTACTAGAAAACAACTATTATAAGTGCGACAACAGCAGCAACAGCGGATAATACTTTAACAACAACAGCAGCAACCAGCAGCAGCAGCAGCAGCAGCGGCAGCAGCAAGAGAGTTAGTAAGTGATAACAGTTGTAATGTTAACAACGAATGAGAGAATTGAATGAAAAGGAAAGAAAACAATATTAATAAAGAATTATATATTGAATAAAGAAAAGAATGAAAGTGGACATGAATGAGAAAAAGAATGGGAGAGAGAGAGAGAGAGAGAGAGGTGGGTGAGAGAGATAGAGAGAGAAAGAGAGAAAGGTGGAAAGAGGAGGAAGAAGAAGTTAATACGCTACAATAACGAACAACAAAAATATTATAGGAAAAGAAGCGATAACACTCACTACAAAAGCAACGAAGTAGTTGCACTTATTATAGTAAGAATATGATAATGTATAAAACCTTAAAACAACAACAACAACACAAGACGATGGGGAAGAAGACATCAACACTATCAGCAACACAACAGTGGCAGTTATAATAATAATAATAATCCTTTCTATACTGGGCACGAAGGCCCGAAATTTTGGGGGAGGGGAGTAGTCGATTTTATCGACCCTGGAAAGATGAAAGGCAAAGTCGGCCCCGGCAGCATTTGAAAAATAATAATAATTATAATGGTTTCAGATTTAGGCACTAGGCCAGCAATTTCAGGGGAGGGGGTAAGTCAATTACATCAACTCCAGTGTTCAACTGGTACTTATTTTATCGACCCTGGAAGGATGAAAGGCAAAGTCGACCCCGGCGGAATTTGAACTCAATACATAAAGACAGGCAATATGTTGCTAAGCATTTTGTTTGGCTTGGTAATGATTCTGCCAGCTCGCCACCTTAATAATAATAATAATAATAATGGTTTCAAATTTTGGCGAGAAGAGGAGCTCGATTACATCAATACCAGTACTTGGCTGGCACTTATTTTATCCACCACATAAGGATGAAAGGCAAAGTCAATATGGCAGAATTTGAACTCAAAATGTAAAGACAAATTAAATACCTCTAAGCATTTTGTTCAGCATGCTAACAATTCTGCCAGCTCACCACATTAATAATAATAATAATAGTAATGGTTTCAAATTTAGCCACAAGGCCGGCCATCAATTTCGGGAGGGGGCTATTCGATTACATTGGTCCCCAGTTCTTAACTGGTACTTAATTTATCGACCCCGAAAGGATGTAAGGTAAAGTCAACCTTGGCAGAATTTGAACTCAGAATGTAAAGGTGGATGTTTTGTCCTGCGTGCTAATGATTTTGCCAGCTCATCACGTTAATAATAATAATAATAATTAATAATAAAGTCTGAAAAAAAAAGATACAAATTCTGTATAACATTGATTGGAAAGGACTTGTATAACATTGATTGGAAAGGACTAACATAGTGGCTTTTAATAACAAACAAAACTAGTTTTAATAACAAAAATATTTAAAACTATAAAATGTAAACAAAAATCAAGATGGATTTTTTTTTGTTGTACATTTCATTCTAGATTTTATTTTATTTATTTATTTATTTTTACCCTTTTTGGTGCCATTAGAAAAATGAGTTCATCTGTCAAGACAAATTAAGGAGATGATTCCATCTGTCCATTTGTCATGTCCAGAATTATGTAAAGATGGCATCAAATTGAGTGACAAGACAATGCCATTGTGAAGATGTAAACACCTTTTAAATAAACAAACACAATTTTACTACATAATTTGTGTTTAGGTGTTATTTCAAAAACAATAATTATATATTGCTGTGTGCCAGAAAAAATTGAAGTGGCTAATTTGGTGGAGAATATTGGACATATCCTTAGGTTTTTGTTATGAGTACATTTATGGATGTTTTTGTTGGTGTTTTGATGGTAGTGGTGGTGGTGGTGGTGAATATGGTAAGCATTCAAAATCTCAATATTTATAAACATATGCATGCAAACACACACACACACACACACACACACACACACACACACACTTTGTTTCTCACAAAGAACTGAGTGACAAACCAATGAGGGATCCTCTATGTGGTCATTTGATCTGTTAGAAATAGAAGCGAATCTCCCTCAAAGCACACCCTATCTTTCATTGAAAAATAAGATATACAAGGATACATTAGATAATTTAATCTGGAGTATCTTATGAATATGTTTGTTCATAAGGTCTACCAGCTTGGAAGCTAAAACAGCAACAACAACATCTGGTTGAGTGGTTGAAGGTGTTTGTTTGGCTTACCAATGCATAAATCACCAGGAGCTGATATCCACTGTAGGTGCTCTAAGGAAATGCAACAAGGAGAGCTTCACTTCACCCCTAATATCACTCCCTGCTAAACCATTTACAATTCAAATTACTCTGTCAATTGTAATGTTTATATATTTGCATTGTTTTGAATCAATCATACATTATCTCAGAGCTTCAAGATTTTAATGATGTGATTCTATATTTCTAAAGTTACATTGTAAGGTAGGTGTAAGAGGCTGGATCTGGCCAGTTTGACCATAAAATGGGTAGAATAATTGGGCCAGATATGGCTAGTTTAAGCCTTTAGCATTTAAACAGGCCATATCTGGCCAAAATATTCTATCTGTTTTCTGTTCAAACTGGCCAGATCCAGCTTCTCATCCCTATCCTACAATGTCATTCTAAAAATAAATGATTACATCATCAACATTTCAAAGCTATGAGATAATGTATGATTAATTCAAAACAATGTGAATGAATGAGCATTACATTTAACAGAGTAATTAGAATGCTAAAAGATTAAAGATTTCTTGATGATGATGATGATGATGATCCAATTTTAAGTGTATCTGTGGACACAGCACATAAAATAATGAGGCTCAGTTAACCTCACTAATAGGAATAACAATACTTGATTTGAGAATGTTATCTGTAATAAACTGATCCCCTATCCAGGGAACAGCCACCTCTTAACCAACTGAAACTACGAAACTGCAACTAAGTTGTGACTCATCTGTCACCTTGGGTCCTACGTTTTCCAAACAAATACTTTTGCAATATCAGATTTAATTCATAGTTCTAATTTTACTAATTTACAGTGTTCTTTCTGTTTTCTTATATTGACATAACACTAGAAATATATGAGTTTGCCTAAATATTGTTGATTGAATTGACCTCAGTACATGACAGATACTTTACTTGTTGACCTCAACAATACCACTATAACACTTTCTGCTTTTCCTTCCCTTGTGTTATGCTGATGTTAGCAGCTGTAGAATTATTTCATCTTCTCAATATGGCTTATCACTTGGTGTAAAGTGGCAGCTCTGAACTCTGAGTAGATAGGCTGTAGAAGTAAGGGGTTTCACCTCCTAATTGTGGGTTACCTATAGAATTAAGGTATCTAGGGCTCATGATTGTAAGGTTGTGGGTTTGACTTCCCAGACTAATTGGCACGTTGAATCTCTAAACTGAAAAATGATTACCAGCAGAGTATTGCTACAGCCTGCTCTCTTTCTCTTAAACTGGCGCATCTTGGATAATCTGCTGGGGTGGGGGTGGGGCATGAATGTATCTGTTTCTGTTTGTAACTACATCTTTATCTTTTACTTGTTTCAGTCATTAGACTGCAGCCATGCTGGGGCACCACCTTGAAGAATATTTTATTCAAATAAATCGAACTCTGTACTTTTTTTTTTTTTAAGCCTGGTACTTATTCTATCGATCTTTTTTGCCAAACCAGCATAAACACATCAACACCAGTTGCCAAGCGGTGGTGGGGAACAAACAAAGACACACACACAGATATATAATATATATACGACAGGCTTCTTTCAGTTTCCATCTACCAAATCCACTCACAAGGCTTTGGTTGGCCCAAGGCTAGTAGACACTTACCCAAGGTGTCACACAGTGGGATTGAACCCAGAACCATGTGGTTGGCAAGTAAGCTTCTTACCACACAGCCACGCCTGCATCTATATTGGTAGCTAGAATATTTAATAATAGCGTGAGTTATGCTATCATTTCTTACTTGCCTGCTCACTTGTGTAGATTTAACTTCCTGACTGTGCGATCAACTGCACAGTTAATCTGCTTTGCTTCTTAACTTAAAGGGTTAACTGTTGACTTAAGGTGCCCCATCGCTGAGCTATGAGTTATATGCTCTCATGTTAAGTTTTGTGTTATGTTTCTTCAGAGGAAGATCAGTATCACTAGAAACCCATTAAATGATTGCTATTCAGTGAAGTCATCAGGAGACCCTGCTGCCTCTTCTAATATTCCAGCATTACTGATGGATTTTTCATTTGGTTCTACAAACAAATTATCTGCTGTATTGCATAGCAGTGCGATAGTATTAGTGTATGGGCGGTAAAGAAAGGTGAGACAGGGTGGGTGGTGAGGAGAAGGAAAAGATAGGTGATGGCTAGAACTACACCACAGCTTTGGCGCACTGTTGGTTTATCTTACTATATATCTATTGTTGCTTTTTCACTAAAGTCTGGTTTTGAGGCTTTCTCTTGTAGAATCCTCTTACTAATGACTGTAACATACGTTTGCTGTTAAAACAATGCCTGCTGTCTGGCCCCAGAATTCCCTGTTCTACTTTATTCCAAATTGGTTTAAATCTTCAGTAAAACATCTAATGTTTATGTTATAACTTATCACACACACCTCTTCCATCCCCGGTTGCAAGTCCATTGTTACGTAGATATTGGGCTTACAACTGTCTGTCTTTTACATCCAGCCATCCAGCTGAATTATGTCACATTTATGGCAACTGCAAACAGGATCTATTAACTCTAGTTAATGATATACAATTAGACCTGTAATTACCATCATCATCATCATCATACCCACATTTTATGTGATGAGGATGATGGATTGCCATAGAAATGGTCAAGCCATCATAGATGATTTGAGGCAGTTGGCTCTATATTCTACTGTTTAGAGTTCATATACAGCCAGGATCATCTTAGCTTTTCATCATTGTAGGTTATGTAAAATAAGTAGCCGTGTGTGTCTTGCCTTGTGATAATATTACAAATTGTTGTTGTTGTTGTGTAACTCCTAGTCACTTCTCATTGATCAAAGATATTCCTACTGTGACCATCCCACTTCTTTTAGGGTTATAGAAGAGTAATTTATCTAATGTGTCCTTCTCTTAATTAAGATTTCAGTAAGATGTGTTTGCTATTTGTAGCAGATTAGGTGACCCTTGGGTCATTATCCACTAAACCACTCCCTAAAATTTCAGGCCTTGTGTGCCTATAATAGAGAAAATTTGAGCTGGCAGAAGCGAAGGTGGTGAGCTGGCAAGAATCGTTAGTGCACCAGGCAAAATGCTTTGTAGCATGTCATGTCTTTATATTCTGAGTTCAAATTCCACTGAGGTTGACTTTGCCTTTGATCCTTTCGGGGTCGATAAAATAAGTACCAGTTGAACACTGGGGTCCATGTAATCAACTTAATCTCTCCCCCGAAATTGCTGGCCTTGTGCCAAAATTTGAAACCATTATTATTATTTAAGGCTGTGAGCTGGCAGAATCATTAGCATGCCAGACAAAATGCTTAGCAGCATTTCATCTGTCTTTACATTCTTCCACCAAGGTTGACTTTGCCTTTCATCCATTTGGGGTCAATAAAATAAGCACCAGTTGTACATTGGGGACGATATAATCGACTTACCTCCTCCCCCGCACTTGCTGGTCTTGGGTTCAGTCCTATTGCATAGTAATTTGGGCAAGTGTCTATTACTATAGTCCTGAACTGACCAAAACCTCATAAGTGGATTTGGAAAATGGAAACTGAAAAAAACCTGTTGTATGTGTGTATATATATATTTACTGTTCCTTCTTCATAAATTGAAAAATTGACAACACTACTGGAGCATTACATCTACAATCGATTGATATGTTTTAGTTCATTACTAGACCCGTTGGGTCATGTTCACTTACACACACATAAATATATATATATATGTCTCTAACAAAAGTACCATTACACAGAGATGAACATATACATAAATGAAGGTCTGCAGGATCATGTTACTATCGGGGAATTTTCCCATTATGCACCGTTTTCTGGCTATTTTAAGAAACATATACACATAGAAATAGCAGTAGGAATGTGACAGAGAAAGAAATAACGTTAAGGAAGGGGAAGAGTTAAAATAAATAAAAGTTTCATGGTCATGTTACTATCAGGGTATTTTAAAATTATGCACCGGTTTTTTGTTTGGTATTTACGAAGGTACCTACAAAATACACGAATCTCGATAACGCAGGGTCCGATTTACGCAAACTTTGTTTTCTATTTGTTTTCCCATTTCAGAGGCAACTTATTTTGAAGGTATTTACCCATTATGCATCCTTTTGGTTGTATTACATAACAGGCAAACAATTTTACTAGTATTTTTTGGCCCTAGTAATTAGTTTAGTTCAGTGCTTCTTCTTAACCAGTGCAATAGCACCCCGCTTTATTTTTGTAGGCATTGTGAGCTTACAAAGAGGCAGAAAATGTATATCAAGCTGAGTATTTAGAGAGGTTGTGATTGTTTGTACACATTTTCAAAAAAATTCTTAGTAAGGGTTAGAATATGTGTAGAACATTGTCTGGTAAGAAGTTTGCTTCCCAACCACATGGTTTTAGGTTCAGTTCCACTGCGTGGCACCTTGGGCAAGTGTCTTCTACTACAGCCTTGGGCCGACCAAAGCCTTGTGAATGGATTTGGTAGATGGAAACTGAAAGAAGCCCGCCATATATATGTGTGTGTGTGTGTGTGTGTATATATATATGTATGTATATATATATATATGAGAGAGAGAGAGAGAGAGATGTGTGTGCATGTATATATATAAAAGAAAAAGTGATGACAAAAAAATAAACGATTGTCTTATGAACTTCATTAGCTTACAGCTGTTTCTGCTATAAGATGCAGTGGACTCATAGTTGAGTGGCTGAGTAACATCTTCCAAAACAAGAGCTGGCAAGTGACCTACTGTGATGGATGCTACTGCATGGCCATACTTGAGCAGGTTGTCCGAACACAATGTATGTAGATCAACTCACCTGAAACGCTGGATGCCTCCCTGAAGACCTCCTACGACTAATGCAGGACTGAGATGGATGGTGTGTGTGGGTTAGAAATGTCCAAGCAAGGTCAACCAGATGATGCTGAAAACTTTGGCCATACACACATCTGTTGAGAGTAATTCTGTTATGAATGGGCAAGACACTTAAATCCGCATACTCTGTTTCTTCTATTTATTTCAAGATGGTATAGTTACCAAGTATCTCTCTGTTTTTTTTTTGTTTGTTTTTTAAAGTTACCTGTAACAAATTAGTGCATTACTCAGGGTGGTGGTGGTGGTGGTGGGGACTGCTGTTGCAGGGTCTGTTTCTTATCCCTCTGCCTGATGCTCACAGATTAAATTTAATCCTCAAACTCTTATAGAAAACAAGGATGGGGTGTTCACTACTTGCCAATTTAATTTGTGCTTAACAGGGCATCCTGTCACCACCACCAATCTGTCTTTATCAACTGTAGCTTAAGCAAATTCTTCAACAACAACAAATCTTCCATACAACACAGATTAACTAACTGAAAAAAAACAACAACAAAAAACACAGATAACCAAACAAAACAAATTATGGCGCAATGTTATTAAAACCATGTTGTTGTTGTATTTGCTATTCCCTCCCCGCTTCAAGTCGTTTCCTCTCCTACATTTTTAATTTAAATCATTAATACATTATTGAATTGAAAGAAAAGTGCTTTTGTAACATTTAAGAATACTTAAATTTTATGTTGTTTTTTTTTTATCTTTTAAAATATCTTTTTTTTAAAAAAATGTTTTTTATATTATTACTTTCATTTTATTACAATGTTGTTGGAGTTGGTGGCAGTTGTGTAATTATTGTTTTTAAGTTTTTTTTTCCTCCCAATTTTTTTTTCTTCTTTTCTTTCTAACATTGGACGAGGAGTGTATGTGGGTGTGTGTGATGGGGGAACATAGATTTTTCTTAATCTTGTTTACTGATTAGTTTTGTAATTCAAAGATTAATTTATTTATCATCATTGCTGCTGCTGCTGTTATTATTATTATTATTATTATTATTATTATTATTATTATTATTATTATTATTATTATTATTTCCTTTACATTGAGAAAAACATGTGAAAGGAAGACTTTGAATGGTTTATCTTTTGAATGTTTAGTTTTGTGTGGGGGGTATATGGAGGGTGGGAGCTCATTTTTGTCACCACCTTCTCCCTATCTCACCACTACTTTTTTGTGCTTCATATGTGTAAGCATGTGTGTGTGCATATGCAAATATAATATAGTAATGTGTATGTGTGTGTGTGTATATATATGTTTGTGTATATATATATAGTGTGTGTGTGTATGCATATATACATAGTGTGTGTGTGTATGTATGTGTGTATATATATATATATATATATATGTCTGTGTGTGTATGTGCACACATAAAAACCAGCAAACATTAACTGAATAACATTAACTGAATAAAGGATTCAGTACAAGTGTAGTGTCTGATAATAGGAGTGTATCTGTGTGTAGAATATGTGTGTGTGTATATATATATATATATATATATATGAATATCTTTATGCGTAAATGTATGTGTGCATGTTTGTGTGAGTAACATATATATTGTATGTAAGTAAAATTAAAACCAGCAAGGTGCATATCATGCGTGTGTGTGTGTGTGTATTTGAGTGCACAGTTGTTGAAAATCACAATTTGATAAAAATAGTTGACTGTCATGAATTCCTAATGGATCTTCTTTTCCTGCTTTCTTTAACCATAGTGTTCATTTTTGTTGATCTGTGAGTGTATGCTGATATGTGTGTTGATATTATATGTTTTTTAGGGCAGTGAGCTGGCAGAATCGTTAGCATGCTGGGCAAAATGCTTAGCAGCATTTCATCCATCACTACGTTCTGAGGTCAACTTTTCCTTTCCTTTTGGGGTTGATAAAATAAGTACCAGTTGAGTACTGGGGTTGATATAATTGACTAACCCCCTCCTTCAAAATTGCTGGCCCAAATTTGAAACCGACAATGTAAATAATACTTTCTACTATAGGCATAAAACCTGAAATTTGGGTGGAGGAGGGGGGGCAGTGAATTACATGGACCCCAGTGCTTGACTGGTACTTCTTTTATTGACTGCTAAGCATTTTGTCTTGCATGCTAACAATTCTGCGAGCTCACCACTTCAGTAATGATAATAATCTATTCACCTCTATCTTGAACAAGTGAAGCTGTTGTACAGGTTTGGAAGTGTTGAGCTTACTGTTATTGTTGTTGTTTATAGATAGACGTTTGGAGGTCACTTAGTGAAATAACTTCCTAGAAGTGGTGGTGACGATGGGGTGGGGTTTACTTATTAAACCTTATTTTCTCAGTGCTTGGTTATTGGTCAGAATATAGACTCTATTCTGTATCTATGGCAACTTGGGAGTACAGCAGGGCTTTAAGCCAATCAACAGCATTATCCCCTATAAGATGATGGATAATGTTGTTGTTTAGTCTTAAGTCTAAGTGGGTCCTGATCCAAGGCATTCCAGCCATGATCATCCCTACCTTTTTTGCATAGGTGCAGGTGTGGCTCCCTAATAAGAAGTTTGCTTTCTAATCACAAGGTTTTTCTAATCACAAGGTTCCAGGTTCAGTCCCACTGCATGGCACCTTAGGCAAGTGTCTACTATAGCCCAGGCTGACCAAAGCCTTGTGAGTGAGTTTGGTAGATGGAATCTGAAAGAAGCCTATCGTCTCTGTGTTTGTTTTTTTGTGCTTGTCGCCCACAACCACTGCTTGACAACTGGTGTTGGTTTGTTTACATCCTCATAACTTAGTGGTTGGGAAAAAAAGACTGATAGAATAAGTACCACGTTTAAAAAATAAGCACTGGGATCAATTCTTTTGACTAAAACCCTTCAAGGCAATGCTCCAGCATGACTGCATTCCAATGACTCAAACAAGTAGAAAATAATAGGAGTACATGGGGACAATGTGTCCTTCGTCTTTTAAGGTGGAAGTGTGTGATCTGAGAGTTATTTGCTGAGCTGCTATTTCTCATTGATTCTTGGAATTTGATTATTAATTGCATCCCAGCTGTATCTATCATATAGTTGTGTTATTTTCCATGAATAACCCTAATGGTGCAGTCTACCTGGCCATATAATGTGTGGTCTACCTGGCCATTTAACCCTAACCTTAACCCTAAATCCAAACTTAATCCTAAACAACCCTAACCCACAACCCTAACTCTAACAGTAAACCCAACCCTAAAACCTAACCCAATTCAGGTTATTTCACAGCATAGACTACAGCTGCTGAGGTAAACCGAATGCTGAAGTAGCTCCCCCCAACTATATTATCCAATGTGTCCTTCATTTTTAAGGACAGTATGGTGTTTTTACTGCTATGTTTAGCACATTGAGTAGTCACATATTATTAGCATGGATATTGCTTAGTTGTTGTTGTTGTTGTTATTTAGTTCTAGATCAGGCCTGATCAAATAGATATATACTCCAAAGTGCTCCAACCATGACCATCCTTCCTGTTTTTGTATTTCTAATAATATGTTGTCCATTTTACTATGTCTCTTCTGTTTTAAGATGACAGGATGTATGGAATTTGAAGGAATTTGGTTGCTATTGCAAGAAGGTTGTTTTAAAAGCTCCCCTTATTAAATTCTTTTAGGGTGTTTAACCCTTTAGCACTTAAACCGGCCGTATCCGGCCCAAATATTCTACCTGTTTTATGTTCAAACTGGCCAGATTCAGCCTTTTAAACCTACCATGCAATGTCATTCTAAAAATGAATAACCACACCTTTGAAATTTTAAAGCTACAAGATTAATTTTATAAAATGCAAATAAATAAGTATTACATTTGACAAAGTAATCTGAATGCTAAAGGGTTAAGGCACCTAGGTTTTGGAGGGCCAGTTTTTTTTTGGGGGGGGGGTAGCCATTAAAGTACTAAGTAGTGTCTAATCTTGCTTCAGTTCAGTAATCAGACAAGAACCAAGAACTGGGGGGAGGGAGGGACAGAGAGAGAAAATCTGGTGTTTATAACATGATATCTTGGTAATCCACACTGGTGTTTTGGACAATATATGTCATGAAAACAAGTGATAACAACACAGGCAACACTACACTACTGATAAACACAGTCTCAATGATATGCCAGCACTGCCATCAACACCACCACTGCCAGCACCAGCACCACCACTATCCTGCTCTAGTCTATCTGTTTTGTTGTTCTTTACTTCTGGCTTAAACCATTACTTGTAAATTTAAGAAATCATCATCATCATCATCATCATCATCATCATCATCATCATCATCATCATCATCATCATAAGGGGTAGGGTGAGGCGTGGATTTCCCCCCACCCTGAATGGTGAGAGCACCAGGACAAAATGCCTTCTTGTATTTTCAGTGTTGTTTTTTTAAGGTTATGCTTCAAATTTTGATGAGTGAGATCAACTTAGCTATTTGTCCTTCTGGTTTGGGGTTGGAGGTGGATCAATAAAAAACAGAGCAACAGTCAAGTACTAAGCTTGATATAATTGACTGTTGCCCCCACAACATTCCTCCTCTCTCTGCCCAAAATATCTGGCTTTGTAACCTATGTTAGAAATCGTTATAGAAATTGTTTTTGTTTTTTTCGTCATTGTTAAAGGTACAGGCATGGCTGTGCGGTAAGAAGTTTGCTTCCCAATCACATGGCCCCCAGGTTCAGTCCCACTGCGTGGTACCTCAGGCAAATGTCTTCTACTGTAGCCCTGATTTGGCAAAAGCCTTGTGAGTGGATTTGGTAGACAGAAACCCATTATATAGGTGTGTGTGTGTATATATATATATATATATATATTATTCTCCAAGCCAAACTCAACACGATAAGCCAAAAATACTGATATTTTAACCTCAGCTGGTTTTTTGGTGAGTCCCACGCTTTCCTGGGG
>JAOPUL010003827.1:13115392-13127256 GCA_027564515.1 Octopus rubescens | reverse complement strand
TGGTCGGCCCGAGGCTATAGTAGAAGACACTTGCCCAAGATGCCACGCGGTGGGATTGAACCCAGAACCATGTGATTATATATATATATATATATATGTGTGTTTGCGTTTGTGTGTGTGTCTTCATGTTGTGTTTGTCCCCTGCCACCCCTTGACAACAGGTGTTGGTTTGTTTATGTCCCCGTAACCGATAGAATAAGTAGCAGGCTTAAAAATAATAAGTACTGGGTTCAGTCTGTTTGATTAAACTCTTCAAGGCGATGCTCCAGCATGGCAACAGTCCAATGACTGAAACAAGTAAAAGATATATATATATATATATATATATAGTAGTAGTAGTAATAGTAGTACTACCACTAGCACCACTACTCTGTCTGCTAGTTGTTGTACTATTACAACCATAACAAACTGCAATAGTAATACGCAACACTTCTCCCTTAAAAAAGATGCAGATGAGGTGGTCATAGCTGGAGTGCCTTTGATCATAGGTTTGCTTGATCAGGGTTGACCTGGAGCAAAACTACTACAACACTAGCAATAGTTCCACCACAACCACAACCAGCATCACATTCAGCAGTAGCAACAACATTACTCCCACCACTACCACTAACAATGCTACCACTACAACCACCAGCACTTGCAGCAGCAGTACCACCACTACAGACACCACTGGCAACACTACCACTGCCACCACCATGACTACCACCTTTGACAACAACACTATCCCCACTACCATCAGCACCACCACTACCTTCAGCAGCGATAGTAGTCGTACTACTAATACTACCACTCTAGTGAGAGGAACACTGAAGTAGCATTTCTAACAGCCATCCATTCGATTACTGCTACTACTACTACTACTACTACAGCTAGCAACGGTAGCAGCAGCAGCAGTAAAAAGTAATACCACTGCCATAGCTACACTACTCTCTGGTGGGATGGCCAAGGATGTATTGCCTTTAAATCGCCTTTAATTGCTAAGCCCGGGTAGACCTGGGGCTAAAACAACAGCTACCTCTGGCAATGCGGGAATCCTCAACCTGTGAGAAGAAAGAGATACATTGTATAATGTAGCTCTCCGGTGGGATGGTCATGGCTAGCGTGTCTTTGTTCATAAGTCTGTTCAGCAGGCTTGACCTGGGGTTAAACAACAACTACTTCTAGCAGCAGCAGTAATTGTAGTAGTAGTAGTAGTTGTAGTAATGTCAGCAGATTTGCTGCAACTGTATTTAGATCTGTCTAGTGGTGGTGGTGGTGGTGGTGGTGGTGGTCATAGATTTGGTGGTTCTTGAAGTAGATGTGATAGTAATAGTGGTCATAGGTCTAGTGGTTCTTGTTGCTGTAGAAGTAGTAGTATGGGTAGTCATCTTAGAACTAGTGATTGTTGTTGTGGTAGTGTTTCATAGCCATAGATTTAGTGTTTGTTGTAGTTACACTAAATCTATGGCTATAAAACACAGTAGCAGTGGTTGTAACGCAGTGGTTGTGAAGGCAGTAGAGCTTGTGGTTGTTGTGGTAGTGCAGTTAGTGGTCGTGGCAGTAGTGGATTTGGTGGTATAATGGTGTCTGGTGGTATTGTAAGGTAATGGTAGAGCAGTTGTCATTGTTGTGGTGCTACTTGTTCCAGCTGTAGTTTTGTTGTCAGACGTAGTTGACGGTGGTGATGGTTTTCGAGATGGTATAGCTGTGGTGGACGTAGTACTGGCTGTTGTGGTTGGTGGTTGTAGTTGTAGATCTAGTAGTAAGCAGCAATCTCTGGCCACCTTCTACACACACACACACACACACAATATGGAGACTTGGAGATTGAGGAAGCATATAGTCTTCTCCACAGATATGTCTACCTCTTCTCCTCCTCCTCCTCCTCCTTCTTCTTCCTGCTCTCCCCTCATCCCTCTCCTCTTTTGTAATCACAGTTGCTCACCCTCCTCCTCCTCCTTTATCTTGTTTCTCAGCCATCACAAAAGACTTTTTATTGATTCAATTCCTCCTCACCATGCTGCTGCTGCTACTACTATTACTACTACTACTACTAATACTACTACTACTACTACTACTACTACTACTACCACTGCTACCTCAATTCTGTCTTGCAGCAGAGAAAGTGGATATGAAGATAGCAAACTGATGAGACAGCTGTGTATCTGTATGCACATATATGTGTGCATGTATCTTGGCATATATATATATATATGTGTGTGTGTGTGTGTATGTGTATGCACATATATTTGTGTGTGTATCTAGACATATGTATGTATGTTTTTGGTTTATGTTACACCTCAGCCTTTATCAATTTGATCCACAACAGCTTCCGTTTACATCATACTGTGTGTTGGCTGTACTGCTACAGTGTCTATGTAATATTTCACACACATACACTCGCACACAGATACACTCACACACACTCTTATGCAAGAACATATACACACACATCTATTCTTGTGCACATATGCTCACACAACCATGTACATACACTTGCTCAATTGTATACATGCACACACACATAAGTACATGAATGTATGTACACACACGTATACATGCATACGTACACACACATGCACACGCCCACATTTACACTCACACAAATGCAATTACTTGATTTATACCTCCTTCTGACTGGATCATTATTACAAATTCTGTCCAACACACTAAATATTTGTTGAGTGTCACTTGACCTCTGTCTGTATTGTCTATATGGGAGTGAGTGAGAGTGTGAGTGAGTGAGTGAGAGTGTGTGTGTGTCTGTGTGTGTGTTCTGTGTTCTGATAGATGTTTCTAGAATATCACCCCCCACCCCACCTTTCTTCCCCTTCTACACTATTTGTCATCTATATCTTATTGTAGCTCCATCTCATCTGTTTCACAGCCAGCCTCTACACCTTCCTGTGAGAGGAGTGGTTCAGTGTATTGACCTAGCTGGATATCTTCCACCCACCCTCTCCTTAACTGTACAAGCCAACAACAAAGCTTACTGCCCTCATAAGTGGGTCAGAGGCCCACATCTGGCCCATGCATTTTGTTTGGATACCCTTCCTAACACCAACCAACTCTACAGAACGTACTGGGTGCAATTTATCATGGCACCAGCACTAGGAAAGTTGCTGTGAATCTCTTAAGACTAAGAGTCCTCACTACTCTATGTGTGTCATGTCTTCAACTAGACTAAATGGTCCTCCCGACCCCAACCACTTTACAGAACGTACTGGGTGCAATTTATCATGGCACCAGCACTAATGAAGTTGCTGTGTAGCTCTTAAGACTAAGAGTCCTCACTACTCAATGAAGTGCTGGTTTCTAGACTACACCCTGTTAAGAATAGCTATCTGTATATCTTAATGTGGGTGTACTGTAAGAAAGCCACAACATTGTGGTATTAGTCGTGACAAAGCATCTCGTAGAGACATATAGTGCTAAAAAGCACAGAACAGATGAAAAGCATCCAGTAGTGGCAGTGGAATTGCAAGATCTGGGATTTCTGCATATTTGCACATCATCAGCAGCAATTATCCACTATCACCACATGTTCAGACAAATTTTGTCTCTATGGATTTAGAAAACTTGCCAATGCTGGACACATTTTCTCTGCTACTGATTCATCTGTGCTTTTTAGCACTATACATCCATATGAGATGCTTTCCAGTGATGAGGATTTCTTACAGTATGTCCACGTTAAGTAACATATACAAATTGCTATTCTGAAATGATACTGCTTCCATTGCTAATAATGAATTTACACCCTATTATCTTGATAAGAGGGAAGGGCAAGATGGTCATAGCTAGAGCACCTTTGGTCATAGGTCTACTCAGTAAGGGTTGACCTGGGGCTAAACAACAAGAACAACACCAGATAGTGTAAATATAGATACAGCAAAATACTGTTAAAATGTTGGTAAGGGGAGAAACTAGAGGATGAATTCTGACCACCACACTGAATATGTGGATTGACTTGCTTTTAAGAATTCAGTCAATTACTTTTGTATTTTCAGTCTTATCAAGTTGGTATTGAGGTCCAGGGTAGCTCCAATACATCTGTGACCACCCCATTTATGTGACTGTCACTATATTATCTAATGTTAGTTCTTGCAGATTGAGCAGTTACATAGAAGCTCTGTTGTAGTTTGGTTTGGTGGTGCTACATATTGCTTGGTGTACTGTAGGAAGTTCTGGACACTGCACTTCTGTAATGTTTCCAGTAAAGGGTCGAGGGGGTTGCTTTATTATGGTGTGGTTTGCAAGGTTTCCTTAGCATTCTAGTTCTGTAGCGTTCCTACAAAAGAGATATACATTTCCATAGCTCAGTCCACCTACCTGCAAAAGGGTACAGTTCACCATTGTAGACAGCTTCGAAGAGAGAGAGAGAGAGAGTGTGTGTGTGTGTTTAAGTAATTTGTGGCACTGAGGTCAAATTCTACCATGGGCAGAAACATGGGTTTGGTCCTAAACAGAGAGAGATGTTGTTTTGTAACAGCTTATTGCAGAGAAAACTGAAGATTCTTCACTCACATGTGGGCATGTGCATACACACACATGGATGCACATGTGCATACATGCATATATGTGTCATCTACTATGATAGGACACCAACAACATTGGCAACAGGTATCTGCAGGGAGGCCAATGAAATAATGACTCGCTCCTCCTAACATCCTGGACCCCAACCTTCATTTGACCCAACAATACACCCACCCATAACGTTCCCCACTCTAATTTTAATGCTCTTGTTGTTTAGCCCCAAGTGGACATAAGAACAATCTATTGATCAAATGCAGTCCACATGTGACCGTCTTCTTCAGACATTGTATTGAAGATTACATATATTTATTTTTGTAATTGTTTGAAATGGTAAGATGTATGTTGATATGGATTTAGTTGCTATTTCTAGCAGATCAAAATACCACTTAGAAGGCTGTTGTATAAACAAATAACTTGGCAGTCTTTAAAAAAAGAAATTTTTCAGGTAACCATTTAAGAAGATTCCAGAAAATATATTCCATGATACCAACTGTCCCCTTTATTCAATTTTGTATGAAATATAAAAGACATGAATAGTTTTCTTACAGGTTCAAATGTGTCTCAAACAAGTTTATATTAAATAATGTAGTGCTATTTTTTATCTTTTACTTGTTTCAGTCATTAGACTGTGGCCATGCTGGGGCACCACCTTGAAGGGTTTTAGTCAGACAAATCAACTCTTGTACTTATTTTTAATCCTGATACTTATTCACTTGGTGTATTTTGCCAAACTGCTAAGTTGCGGGGACATAAACAAACCAACACCAGTTGCCAAGTGGTGGTGGGGGACAAATACAGGTGTGTGTGTGTGTACAAAGGCGTCTTTCAGTTTCCGTCTACCAAATCTACTCAAAAGGCTTTGGTTCACCAGGAGCTATAGTAGAAGACACTTGAACCAAGGTGCCATGGAAATTTATATCTCTATAGTAGGAAACCTTGCAAACCAGGCCATGATAGAGCAACCTCCTTGACCCTTTACTGAAACCATGTGGTTAGTTACCACACAGTCAGGCCAATACATTCTATTTCTGAAAAAGAAAGAAAAAGAAATTCATTGATCATAGGCCTGTTCAGTCAGACCTGACCTAGGACTAAATAACAAAGATTAATCTTGATAACAGAGAACAGTCTGAGATCAAGCTAGCATTGTGACCTTAGTCAAAATATGTTTATTGCTACTCAACTTTGATCTCGCTTTCTTCCCTTCCTTCCTCTACTTTCCTCTCTTTCTCTCTCTCACTCTCCCCCTCTCTCTCTACACACATATTCATATTTTTTCTTTGACTTCCATGTAACAGAAATCAATGTTCCATGATACCAAAGGATGCAATGCCTCTGTAGTGTTGGGGATACCTATGTGTGTGTGTGCACATGTGTATGTGTATGTTATGTATGTCGTCATCAACATTTAACATCCATTCTCCATGCTGGCAAGACAAGGGGTTGCACAAGGTTACATAGTCTGTTTTGGTTTCATTTCTACAGCTGGATACCCTTCCTAATGCCAACCACTTTACAAAGTGTACTGGGTGCTTTTTACATGGCACCATCACCCACACCAATGCTTTTTATGTGGCACCTTGGTTTTAGGATCTCAATTCTGTTGTGGTGGGTGGGTCTTCTCGAGTAGAGCAATGCACCACATATCACGGCCCTGTGTATGTGTGTGTGAAGGCACGTGGTCTAGTGATTAGGGGTGTTGCACTCACGACTGAGAGCAGGGTTTTGATTCCCAGACCAGCTGATCAGGGGGGAATGTTGGCCTGCTTGCCTAACCAGCAGGGTGACATTATTTGAAAGCTAAAACTATGTGAAGTGCATTGTGACCAGCAATGTATAACACCATCCAATAGTCTGGTCGATGCCATGAGGTGTGTATATATATATAGGGTAGATCAAAAGTCAAAGGGGTTTGAAATTTTAATAAATTTGTTTTAATTACATATTTTGTCTTCTTGTAATTTACAAGATGTGATTTTTCACACCTAACACATGTATTTCCTATATATATATATATGTATATATATATATGTGTGTGTGTGTGTGTGTGTGTTAGGGAAATAAACCCCTGTACCTTGCTGCTGTCAGTGAGGTGAAAGTTGACAATGAGTATAGCAATGAATTCAGCATGCAAGTAGGAGTGCACCAGAGATTGGTTCTCAGCCCCCTCCTGTTCATCCTTGTCCTCCAGGCCATCACAGAGGAATTTAAGATGGGCTACCCTTGGGAAATCATCTATGTTGATGACCTTGTTCTTATAGCCAAGTCACTCCCAGAACTAGAGAAGAAATTTCAGATGTGGAAGTAAGGTCTGGAATCAAAAGGCCTTAGAATTAACTTAGCTAAAACCAAAGTCTTAGTAAGTAAGAAAACAGACAAGTCACAAATCCCTTCAGGGAGATGGTCTTGCTCGATTTGTAGAAAAGTTGTAGGTAGAAACTCCATAAGGTGTACCCAATGCAAGCTATGGACACATAAGAGGTGCAGCGGTATCACGAGTCGATTAACAGGAAAATAATCTTTGTGTGAGTACAATAAACACTAGGAATGTACAAAGAATAGACTCTATCAAATGCCCAGGGTGACATCTAGAAATAGTAGATAGCTTCCGTTACCAGGGTGACCAAATCAGCAGTGGAGGAGGCCGCTTGGCGCATAGCTGCTAGAGTAAGAACGGGTGAAAAGCAGACTGTATGATGCCTGTGTGTGAACAGCCATGCTATATGGCAATGAAACATGGGCTGTGACTGCAGAGGCTTGAAAGAAACGAAGCTAGTATGCTCCACTTGATGTGCAATGTTAGTATGCTTGTACGGCTGAGTGTAAGTGCCTTAAGAGAAAAATTGGGTATATGAGGTATCAGATGTAGTGTGCAAGAGAGAAGACTGCACTGGTACGGCCATGTGATGCATATGAAGGGGGACTGTTGCGTGAAGAAGTGCTGATCTCCGTGGAAGGAACCCATGGAAGAGGAAAATGTGGGATGAGGTGGTGAAACATGATCCTCGGATGTTGCCTCACGGAGGCAATGACTGGTGACCGAGACTGTTGGCGATTTGCTGTGTTTGAGAAGACATGATAAGCTTAGTGGATTCTTAATCGTGGCCAGTGCCGGGGACACGTTAAAAACTCCTGTGACAGGGACGTGTTAAGAACTCCCACGCCGGTGATACATTAAAAACACCCATGCCGGTGACACAATAAAAACACTCATGCTGGTGGCACGTTTAAAACACTCATGGCAGTGATACGTTATAAACATCTGTGCCAGTGACACATTAAAGGCACCTGGTACACTCTCTGGAGTGGTTGGTGTTAGGAAGGGCATCCAGCCGTAGAAACCATGCGAAAATGGACTGGTGTCTGATGCAGCTCCCTGGCTTGCCACTCTCCAGTCAAACCGTCTAACCCATGCCAGCATGGAAAATGGACACTAAATGATGATGATGATGATTGCTGTACTCAAGAAGACCCGTTCGCCACAGCAGAATTAATACTAATGCCACATTAAAAGTACCCAGTACATTATGTAGTGTTTGGCATTAGGAAGGGCATCCAGTCGTAAAAGCCATGCCAGAAGAAACAATGGAGCCTGGTGTAGCCCCTGGCCTTACCAGCTCCGGTCAAACCATCCAACCCATGCCAGCATGGAAAACGGACGTTAAATGATAATGATAATATATATATATATATATATAGGCACAAAAGGTTATTGCAAGTTTTATTCAGATGTTATTTACTTAGACCCTATTCTGTAGTAATCCACACTGCACCAAAATATTGCCATGCCCCATATTGGTCTAGCTAAGCTAAATAACATTAATTGATTTGAGAGCACACAAACAAAAATTATTTTTATGTAATGAATATTTATAAATTTCAGTTATCTTGTACGGGCAATTAACTCTGATTTTGTTAATTTTTTGGTTAGTTTGTGTTTTGAATAAATACATTTGACAGGATAATTGTTATTTCATAAAGTACCATTGTTTTTTTCATTCCAGGAATCTATGAACCTTGTAATAACGAGAGAATAGATGAAAGGATGAATGGATCAGTTATTGAACAAACGACATACATGTCTTTAGATGTTTTAGCTCAAGTTGCTGCAGATACTTTACAGAACAGTGAAAAGCTTCAGTCAAAAATTGCAACTAAAAAGGTTTCTATTCATTTATTTTCATCTCTTTTATATTTGTTGCATAGTGTGGATGTGTTTTTCTATGTATGTTCTGATGAGATGATTGCTGGTGCTTTTTATAACACAAAGTGTCATCCAGCACCTTGTAGATGGGGACATTTCAATACATCAAGACATTTCCTCAAGGCTATGAAGTATATTTTTCACTGTTTGACATTGTACACTTTGTAAACCAAATGAAAAGCTTCCATTAGGCCAATCAGTTTCTGACTATATTTTCACTGGTGAGCGACAGTGGAGTGTTTGTGCAACTCCTGCAGAAGAAATAACTACAAGTTATTTTTGTTTGATGCACATTTATCAGTTTATTTTGCTAATTCTTCTTCTTCTTCTTCCTTGTTTAACGTCCGTTTCCCTGCTAGCATGGGTTGGACATATACAATAATGTGTATATATATGCAATAATCCACACATGGATACATATGCAATAATCCACACAATTTTCATCTACTAAATTTCACTTATAAAGCATTAGTGAATCCAAGGCAAACGTAGAAGACACTTGACCAAGGTGCCATGCCGTGGAATTGAAACCAGATCCACAGAGTTGCAAAGTGAACTTACCCACACAGCCTATACTTGCTGCAACATTTGGTGGAATTGTGAAGTCTGACTACTACTACCACTTCTACTACTACTACTACTACTCAATTGAAATCTATAAAATACTTTCCTGGAGAATACAATATATATTTGACAAAATTTAGACCATTGACTTGTATGTCTAGATGCAACATCTGTTGATTTTTCAGTCTTGTATATTTTCAATTAGAAAATATTTCCAATATTCATTTTTAAAGGGAGATTGGTTCTTGAATTCCAGGTTGTGAGATATGTATACCACATTCCATCTGGTATACTCTATCTTGACATACTTGTATTCCACTTACTCACATATACCTACTGTATTGTGTCCAATAAATTGTTGGTCCATGTTTATAAATTGTCATAACACTTTGTATTATTAATATCATTGAAGAAGGTGGCGAACTGGCATAGTTGTTAGCATGCCGGGCAAAATGCTTAGCGGCATTTCGTCCGTCTCTACATTCTGAGTTCAAATTCCGCCGAGGTTGACTTTACCTATCATCCTTCCGGGGTCGATAAAATAAGTACCAGTTTAACACTGGGGTTGATGTAATTGACTAAACCCCTTCCCCCAAAATGGCAGGCCTTGTGCCTAAATTTGAAACCATTATTAATATCATTGAAGGCTTAGTTTCACTTCTGTGTCCTGTATTTAGTTCTTATGTCATCTATATTCATTTGTCAATGTTGGCAATAAATTGGTTTATATGTTTGTTTTACTACTTTAAACTCAATAACTTTGGTATTTTTGTCTAGAACATGTTTTGTTTGACATCATTTATTTATTTCCTACTTTTAGATGTCGAAACGCAGCATCCAGTGCCTTGATATATTAAACCTTGAGCAGATCCAAATGTTGTCTGAAAAATCTTTGCTTAGTTTCTTCTCTGAGATGACATGCAATGAAATGACACGGAACTTTACTTACCAATGTTTCTTAATACCAGACAAATGCTGTGAGAGGTTTACCAGTTTCGGTAATGAGGCCAAAGCAAAGCTGCAGATTAGACAGCATTTGGCTGATCATATTCAACAACTTTTGGACGAAGCTAATGGTATGCTATATATTTGTATCTATCTGTCCATGTCTATCTTGAATCTGCTCTACTGGTGTGTCTTACTAACACGTGTGTTTAGATGTGTTTTCTTTTTTGTTTTCTACTAGACTACTAACAACATGATCACAAGTTTAGACCTTACAAACAACAGCTAATGTGTTATGCTTCTGAATTAAAATCACAACTTTACAACTGGGCAACTATCAAGTCCCATACCTACTTCTACAGCAGGAAGAGCAACAATTGCTCTAACAAAAAGAATCATCTTCCAGGTTATGGAAGATGGGACATAGAAAAAACAAAAACATCCAAATTCATGCCAATATTGACTGTCACTAGCTTACCATTATGATTATATAGGTGCTGCTGTTGTTTGGGAATGTCAGCACCTACATGAACAATTTGAAATTGAAAAGAAGAGATTAATAATAATAAAAATAACCAGGGATTAATATACCAAGATAAAGGTTTGGTTTGGTTGCTGTAGGTTAACAGCATGTAGAAAAAGATTAAGAATTTATTTGGCATTAAATGAAAATAGTCAGGCATTGCTCTAACTTCTACACATGCTGGCACTAATGACCAGCTAAGTATCGTTTTATTGTTCACCTTCATTGTACATCATTCAATTGTAACTAGCCTTTAGTTTTAATTTGTTTTCAATTTAATTGTAATTTTGCATCTAACTTACAACACCCTAACCTGCCTGCCTCTCTCGGCCCCTCATTTCTTCATTACTGTCTCTATGAAATATATTTAGCCCTAGTCTCTCCCTATCGTATTTTTCTTTTTCTTGCCATTAACTGCCAACCATGGAAATTGGCATAGCTGATTTTAATTCATATCTGCATAGGTTGTTTACCACAACGGCTACCACTTCCAGTGGTCAACCTCTCCTCTTCCTGCTGTTTTCTCTGATAAAAATCCCTTCTTCATTTATTGACTCCCACATTGCTATAACTTCTACACGTGCTGGCAGTAATTACTAGCTAAGTATCATTTTCTCCCTCGCCTTCATCGTACATTATTCAATTGTAACTAGCCTTTAGTTTAATTTTTATTTTTTTTATTTTCAATTTAATTGTAATTTTGCATCTAACCCAGTAGAATAGCTGTTTCCTTATGCACGATGTGCCCACTCATGCTCGCCAGGTTCCTCACAGGCAAGAAACATAGATACAAAATCTTTTGGGAAGGTAACAATGATGAGGTGGGCGGTGTGGGCATACTCCTAGCAGAGAAATGGGTGGATTAGGTGATTGAGGTAGCCAGAGTGTGCAACAGACTGGTTAAGCTTAGATTAGTTTTGCAGAGTAAGACAATCATTTCTGCCTGCTGTTCATGAGGACCATGGCACTGGTACCCGAAATGAGGAGAGTACAAGGCTACTGGAGTTCTGTGATGTGACTAACCTGATGATCTGCAATGCCAACTCCAGGAAGCCAGTCAGTCACCTGATAACCTATCAATCTGGTGACCAAGCTAGCCAGATTGATTACATTCTC
>JAOPUL010003827.1:13002866-13016670 GCA_027564515.1 Octopus rubescens | reverse complement strand
ACAGAACCAGGCATGGTTGTGTGGTAAGAAGTTTGCCTCCAAACTACATGGTTCCAGGTTCAATCCCACTGCATGGCACCTTGGACAAGTGTTTTCTAATATAGCCTTGAGCCAACTAAAGCCTTGTGAGTGGATTTGGTAGACAGAAACTGAAAGAATCTCATCATATACATGCATATGCATATATATATATATACATATATATAGTTATGTGTGTGTGTCATGTGTTTGTCCCTCACTAGCAACTGACAACTGGTATTAGTGTGTTTATATCCCTGTAACTTAGCTGTTTGGCAAGAGAGACTGATAGAATATGTACCAGGCTTAAAAAATAAGAACCAGAGTTGATTTGTTCAACTAAACCCTTCAAAGTGGTGCCCCAGCTTGGCCACAGTTAAATGGCAGTAACAAGTAAAAGATATAGGCGCAGGCATAGCTGTGTGGTAAGAATTTTACTTACGAACCGCAAGGTTCTGTGTTCAGTCCCACTGCATGGCACCTTAGGCAAGTGTCTTCTACTGTAGCCACAGGCTGTCCAAAGCCTTGTGAGTGGATTTAGTAGACAGAAACTGAAAGCAGCTCATCATACGTGTGTATGTAAGTTTATATGTTCATTCATCTTGCAACATATGTTGACCTTGACTTTCATATCATGAAATGTACTTTGAGGTGAGGGTAGAAGAATCGAGTGGTGAGGGAACGTCAGATATTACTTTCAAATTTGTTTTCCAAATCCTATTTTGATTGCTGCTAATAATTTCATCCCGTCAAATGGTGGGAAATAGTGGCAAAGTTCTTTAAAGTTCTTTAAAGCCCATTAGTTGTCATCTGATGCCAGTAATATTTTCGGTAATTGAGAATCAGTGAGGAGCCTAATCCCTGAAAGTAATTTTAGTTTTGTTCTTCCTATACGGAGGGAGTTCAAATTAGCTCTTAAATAACTGCTGCTGCCCCTTAACAAACACATCCAACCCGCCTGACAACTCCTACTGCCGTCTAACTTGTTTCAAATCAGCATGACTGGTTTGATACATAGGCAGTAAGCTCTCTTGCGAAGTTCCTTAATTGTAAGTCGATACAGGGTAGACTACATCTCAGTCGCCAAACCACTCCACCCATGTTTGATGTCAGGCTCCCCCCAATGTATCGAAAACTGATAGCCCTTTCATAGAGCTAACCAGACTCTCAATACCATGTTGCTCCCCACGCTGCTCTCCCACTAACTTTTTTCTAATAAGCGAAACACTTTGAAAATTAACTCTGTCTGTTGTGATCATTATGTCACACACACACACAGATGTGAGTCTTTAGGAACCTCTGATCTCTTGTTTTCAGTTTATGGTGTAGCCATAGGTGGTAGGGCAATGCCCATAAGCTTTTGGTATCATGCAGGACCTGTGTGACTGGTGAGGCAGAAAGGAGGTGGAAGAAACTAATAGCCCCTGGGTTGCTAGCTTAAGAAGCAGGGTAACAAGATATCTTAGTTAGCGTCATTAGACTAAAGATGAGAAACCTCTAATAATATTAATTCTAACACTTTAGATAAGGTGTTAACATTCAATAACATCCAAGTCAAACCAAAAGGTACTAGAATGTTTATTAGAATTCCACTTTTTAAAAATATTATTCTGCCAAATGATAATATAAATATAATGAACTTATTATATACAGTGCTTAGGTGCACTACAATTTATCAGATAAAGTAACCCAAACTGCTTAAACAGTACATAGAATATGCACAGGAAGTGAACAGTGAATAAGTCTTAAAAAATAAAAAAAATGGGGGTGGGGCATCAGGTTGGCGAATTTCAGGAAGCATGAAAGTTTTGAAGGATGTAGTGTCTTGACAGTTAACAACTGATGTGGGTAGTTTATTCCATGCTTCAGCAATTCTGAGCGTGAAAAAATGTTTCTGAAAGTCAAGGGTGTTGTGTTGTTTTTTGATTTTGTAAGCATGTCCACAAGTGTTAGACATATGGAATTCGAAAAGGTACCCAAGGTTGTTGTTGGAAAGATGGTGGATAATCTTGTAGGATGTAATTGAATATAAACTGACTAGTTTTGTAAACAGGCATTAGACATGTCACACAAATACCGTCATCATCATCATCATTTAGCATCTGTTTTCCATGCTGGCAGGGGTTGGACAATTTGACTGGAAACTGGCAAGCTGGAGAGTTGTACCAGACTCCTGTCCGTTTTGGCTTGGTTTCTGCAGCTGGATGCCATTCCTAACACCAACCACTCCAGAGAGTGTACAGGGTGCCTTTAACGTGTCACCGTCACTGGTGATTTTAACGTGCCACTGACACAGGTGTTTTTAAAGTGTCACTGTTTATGAAAATCTTTGGTAAAACAAGGTCAAAAACTGGCTAGCCAAATTTGGTGTAGGGAGAGGTCAGTTGGATTAAATCAACCCTCATTCGTGATTGGTACTTTATTTCATTGAACCCAGATGGATGAAAGGCAAAGTCAACCTTGGCAAGATTTGAAACCAGAACATTAAGAGCCGGAGCATATATCACAAAGGACTTACTTCCCCATTCAATGATTCTGCCAATCCACTCTATAACCAATTCATTAACCTAAAATAATAATAATAATAATGGTTTCGAATTTTGGAACAAGGCCAGCAATTTCCAGGGAGTGAGTGAGTCTATTACATCGACCCCCAGTACTCAACTGGTACTTATTTTATTGATCCTGAAGGGATGAAAGGCAAATTCAACTAGAGCAGAATTTGAACTCAGAATGTACAGATGGATGAAATGCCGCTAAGCATGTTCCCCAGTGTGATAATAATAATAATAATAATCCTTTCTATACTAGGCACGAAGACCTGAAATTTTGTGGGAGGGGAGTAGTCGATGTTATCGACCCCGGTTCGTAACTGGTGCTCACTTTATCGACCCCGGAAGGATGAAAGGCAAAGTCGACCCCAGCGGCATTTGAACTCAGAACGTAAAGTCGGAAAAATTGCCGCTGAGCATTTCTCCCGGTGCGATAACGATTCTGCCAGCTCGCCGCCACCATAATAATAATAATAATAATCCTTTCTATACTGGGCACAAAAGCCTGAAATTTTCAGGGATTGGGATAGTCAATTCAATCGACCCCAGTACTCAACTGGTACTTATTTTATCGACCCCGGAAAGATGAAAAGCAAAGTCAACCTCAGTAGTATTTGAACTCAGAATGTAAAGGTGGACGAAAAGCATGTTGCCCTGTGTGCTAATAATAATAATAATGACGATGTTGATGTCAAAGATGATGACGATTTGTCTCACCTCAGCACAAAGTTTGGAATGTTATGGTGTCTGTGTGTGTGCAATTCCTCCCCCCCCCCAGCATATGACAGCTACTCCTTTCATCAGCTCCTACTGGATGAAAGGCCATGTCAACAATGCTATAAAAGAGTAATTTACCAACATTTAACTGATTCCAGTCACGTTCAAATGTTCCTTGCATCCAATTTCATTGAAATCCATCGTATTCCCTGTTTCTCTTTGTTGATTCCACAACTATTTCCCATCTACCAGCCATGCCCCTCCCCTCTTTTCATTCTCCCCAAATGCCATGTCATGCCATATTTCTCTCCTAATAGCCGGCTGTCCTCTACCTCCTCGCTGTGTTTGAAATCCTATCTACATGTTTTTCTCTGTGGGAGTGGCGTTGGGGGAGGGAATGATTGCCAAATGTCTGTTACTGTATTGTATCGTCGTTGTCGTCATCACCATCATCATCATCACCATGACCACAACCATCATCACTTTCATCACCACCATCATCACCACCACCATCACCACCATCACCACCATCATCACCACCGACATCACCAGCATCATCATCACTTTCATCATCACCATCACCATCATCACCACCAGCATCATCATCACCACCGCCATCACCAGCATCATCATCACCATCATCATCATTACCTCCATCACCAGCATTACCACCACCACCACCACAATCACCACCACCACTGCCACCACCACCACTGCCACCACCACCACTACCAAGCAACGAATATACTGTCACACTGCAGTACTATGCACCACACTATACCATACTACTTCACAGCATGGTACACTACACTACACGAGCCCCTATGTGGTTGCTCTACCTGTTATAAATGGCAGCCAAATCTTCCTCAAATCACAAAGAATACATTGAGTAATGTGGTCTTGGGTTCCTTGTAAAGAGAGAGAGATAAGACAGGATGGTCACATTTAGAATGTCTTTTATAATCAACTTGCTGACCACCCCGCCAGTGGGGGAGGGGGGCAGAGAGTGGACACACTACATCACTCACCTCCATTGCATCACAGCTATTGCTACCAGGATGCTGTGTACAGTTTGCAGGCCAACTAATAACAGCTCCTCTCCTTCCTTTCCTTCTTCTCCTCCACCTCCTCTTCCTTCTCCTCCTCGTCCTCCTCATCCCTTTATTTCTCCTCTTCTCATCCACTTCCTCCTCCTCCCTTTATTTCTCCTCTTCTCATCCCTTCCTCTTCTCATCCTCTTCCTCCTCCTCCCTTTATTTCTCCTCTTCCTCTCTTGCTTTCTCTTTTTCCTCTTTCTACCCCCTTCTTTTCCTCCTCCTCCTATCACTACAGTGGTGGTATAGCTTTATCCAATGGTGATTATTATGGTTGTAATAGTGATGATGGCAGAAGTGTTCGATGAGGTAATGGTGGTGGTGGTGGTGGTGGTGGCAGTGATGTCTCTTGCAGTGGTGATAATGATGGTGTTGAAGAGGTGCTGATTGTAGTAGTATGAGGTGGGTGGTAACAGTGGTTGATATAGAGGTGATGGTGGGAGGAGTGTCAAATAGAGAGTGTGGTGGTGGTGGTGATGATGATGTAGTATTTGTAGTGGTAGTGGTGAAGTGGTATTGGTTGTAGTTGATCTCAAGATTAATGTTTTATTCATTTCAACAAAGGTTACAACATTTCGTATATTCTCTGCTTCCACATCAAGAGGAAAATTTTATTGGTTTCTGTCTGTGTGTGTGTGTGTGTGTGTGTGTGTGTGTGTGTGTGAACCTGTGTGTATGTAACAGTATGGCTGTTGGCAGCTGGTTGAGACCTGTTCTGTTATTACTTGTATTTAGGTGTGTGTGTGTGTGTGTGTGTGTATGTATCTCTCTCTCTCTCTCTCTCTCTCTATATATATATATACTCATATATATATATATATATACATATATATATATAGAGAGAGAGAGAGATATCATCATCATAACATCCACTTGTAATTCAAAGGGCCAGCCTTGTCACATTTTATGTCACGCTGAATCTCTCTGAGAACTATGTTAAGGGTATGTGTGTCTGTGGAGTACTCAGCCACTTGCACGTTAATTTCACGAGTGGGAACAACTGCTTAGCCAATACTGTTACCTGGTCTACTACTCGGAGTAGTAGTGTCTGACCTGGTCCCAGCTGTAGGTCAATTAGCACATTATGGCTTGCTTGTCTATGCTTAGGAAGACTGGATCTGGTGGACTCTGCACAAGAAACCTTCATGGTTCAACTGAGAGGAAGATTGCTGCAACAATGCATTGTGGAGTGCAGAGAACAAGATGAGACATTTTGATCATCCACTGCATCTGTTTCCATCCCCAATCATCTTCACCTGGTCTTGCCAATTGATTGAAGATGGTCATAGATGAGAGAGTAAGGTTGACAGTGCACAACTCACTCCACTTTAACCCATTAGTGTTCAAATTACTCCACCAAATGCTGTGCTTATTCATTCACTTTGTTTTAAGTTAGTCATGTATTGTCTCATAGCTTTGAGATTTTGATGATATTATTGTTTTATTCTTAGAATGACATTGTAGGGTAGATGTGAGAGGTTGGATCAGGCCAGTCTTTTAACATAAAACAAGAGGCATATTTTGGCCGGTTCTGAAGCAGTGATGGGTGACAACCACAAACACTAAGACACAGACATAGATATATACATATATATTATATTGTTGATGTTGAAAGAATTTAACTTTTGAGAAAATGTGGAATAATTGTGTTTTGGAATTGATTCTTGGAGTACATATAAAGCTGTAAATAATAGTTTCTGTTCACTCACAAGACTTTGGTTGGCTCGGGGCTATAATAGAAGACACTTGGCCAAGGTACCATGCAGTGGAACTGAACCCGGAACTAGTTATTAGGAAGCAAACTCCTTACCACACAGCCACACCTCACGTATTTTTTTCTTTTTTAAAAAAAACACACAACAGGTTATTATCATCATCATCATCATCGTTTAACATCCGTTTTCCATGCTGGCATGGGTTGGATGGCTTGACAGGAACTGGTAAGGTCAGGTTCCATAGTCTGTTTTGGCTTGGTTTCTACAGCTGGATGCCCTTCCTAACACCAACCACTCCACAGAGTGTACTGGGTGCTTTTTACCAGCACCCACACCAACACTGTTTACATGGCACCTTGCTTTTAGGATCTCAATTCTGTTGTGGTGGGCAGGTCTTCTCAAGTACAGCAATACGCCACATATCTCATTCCTCTGTCATTTCCTTTGTAAGGTTCAGCGTTTTGAGATTGGCCTTCAATACTTCGTCTGAAGAATATTTGGCTGTTCTTTCTTGCAGGCTGAGCAACCCAATGCTGTGTTCTACATTGTTCTACTGTATCAAGTCCTGTTGTGATGTGTTGTGCCTGTTGTGTCATCATGTTGTGATGTGTTCTACTGTGTTTTATTGTGATGTGTGTTGTGATGTATATTGCATTCTGCTGTTGTATGATATTGTGACATGTTCTGTGTTGTGATGTGTTGTGTTCTACCGCATTCTGTTGCGATGCATTAGTTTCTACTGCATTCTGTTGTGATGCACATTGGTTTCTACTGTTTTGTTGTTCTGTTGTGTTGTGAGATGTCATGTTGTGTTGTGTTGTCATGCTAATAGTTTTGTCATATTAAATACATGGGTGTAGTGTTGTTATTACTCATGAAGCTCTGTTGGTGGGTAGACAGAGGGTTAAAATAAACCTCACAATTACCCTCCCCTCCCCCTCTCTGGGAGGAGTGGTGGATTGTTTTCTCAGCAGTCACTCTTGCAATTTATTTCTCCTCACCCACACCATTCTTGCCAATCATCTCTCACCCCTGACTTCCCAGCAGTCAATGCTGCAATATCTCTCCTCCTCATCGCCCCTACCTCTGCCTCCTCCCACCTGGGGTATTTTTTGCCCCAGCAGTCGCTGTTGCAACACTTCACCTTTTCCCCAACAGTGAATACTGCAACACACACACCACCACTGTTTTTCCTTCTGCTGTTTCACAGCAGTCACTGCTGCAACACCCTCTTCTCCACCCACACCACCCTCTCTTCTTTTTTTTTACCCAGCAGTCAGCTGTGGGACCTCTCCTTCTCTCTCTCTCTCTCTCTCCAGTCTCTTGGAATACGCCAAGATACTGTGATGTTTATCACCTTTCTCTCTATCTCCCCCTCCCTCTCTCTACCTTTCTCTCCTTTCTCTCCATCCTCTCCATCTTTTCCTCTCCATGCATCTATCACTCTCTAGCGTTCTCCATGCATCTCTGCCTCCATCTCTTGCAGCCTAATTGTTAACGAGTCGTTACATCAGACTAACTGATCACAGCTCATGTTCTCAGCAACTATATTTCAGTTGACACAGCTAATTAAAAGCTAATTATAGTAAAAATGATTTAAGACATTGGCCATGTCAGTATGTTGCCTCTCTCTCTCTCTTTCTCTCTCTCTCTCTCTCTCTCATTACAATCTAAATTTCCACCGTTTTGCTGTACTAATTGAAGCAGTCACCACCACCGCCATCACCACTATCACCCTTCCTGACTCATTCCCTTACCTATCACTACCAGCGCTAGAAATTATTATACCATTTTCTTGCTGCCTTAATGATGCTGATTCAAGAAGGAAAATGGTTTTAACTTTCATCAATTAAGTCAAAGAGAAATTGGAACGTAATGTCGTTGCTAATCATTCTCTGTTGCCTCTGATCAATGCAATCACAACACACTTTGATTCTGCTGTAATAAACATTCATATTTGATGTAGTGTGTTGTGTGTGGCCGTGTCATATTTGCCCATGTTGCATGTGTGCTCTGTCATAATTGCCCTGTGTCATATGTACCCATGTTGTGTGTGTTGTGTCTTGCATGCCCATGTGTGTGCTGTATCATATGTACCCATGTTGTGTGTGCTATCATATGTGCCCATGTGTGTGCTGTGTCATATGTACCCATGTTGTGTGTGCTATCATATGTGCCCATGTGTGTGCTGTATCATATGTACCCATGTTGTGTGTGCTATCATATGTGCCCATGTGTGTGCTGTGTCATGTGCCCATCATGTGTGTACTGTGCCATTTTCTGTATGCTTGCTGACAGACAAGAGGAAGCTCTTATTGTACCTTCACTTTACACCAGCAGACAAAGCCATTCTTCTCCCCCACCCCTCACCCCTATCTCTCTGGATACATGTACATTTTGGGGGATATTGCTTTCACTTATGGCAACCAGTTCTGTGTGTTCTGTGGTGATTGTTGTTGTTTAGTTTCAGGTCAGAGTGAACACCTATGATCAAAGGCATTCCAGCCATGACCATCCCTTATATAAGGTTTTATGTATCTTTTATCTATTACTTGTTTCAGTCATTGAACTGCAGCCATTCAGAGGCACCGCCTTGAAGAATTTTTAGTTGAATAAATCGACCCAATGCTTTTTTTTAAGCCTGCTACTTATTCTTTTGGTCTCTATTGTCGAACCGCTAAGTTACAGGGACGTAAACACACCAACACCGGTTGTGAAGCGGTGGTAGGGGACAAACACAGATAAAAAGACACACGCACACACATATATATTCACGACAGTCTTCTTTAAGTTTCCGTCTACGAAATCCACTCACAAGTTTTGGCTGGCCCAGGGCTATAGAAGAGACTTGCCTAAGGTGACATGCAATGGGACTGAACTCGGAATCATGTGGTTGGGGAGCAAACTTCTTACCACACAGCCATGCCTGCATCTATGACTACATTATTGAATGTGTCTTTGAGGGAGATTTGTCTGTTATTGCTTGCAAGTTCAGCAACCACGTAGAGGCTCATTGTTGGTGTGAATGTTCGGTAACCTGTGCTACAGCGAAGACATAGTTACCTCAGGAGTCAGGGAGTGAGAGAGGCTGCAGTAATAGATTTCCCATCATCATGTGGGCTAGTTTGACCCTTGAGGGTTTAAACAGCCATATCTGGCCCAAATGCTCTATCTGCTTTATGTTAAAACTGGCCAGATCTGGCCTCTCACACCTACCCCAGAATGTCATTCTAGAAATGTACAATCACATCATTGAAATCTTGAAGCTACAACATTATGATTAGTTAATTCAAAACAATGAATAAATAAGCATTGCATTTGACAGTGATCTGAATACTAAAGGGTTAAAGTGTGGACATGCGCATTGTGGGTGGGGTTGCTGCCCAACTTTCTCAGCTCTTGCTTTCTGTGCTCACCCTCTCTACTGTCAGTAAATGTAGGTTCAAACTCAGAACTAATGAGAATTACTATCATTTGTGAGAAGAAGGACAGTCAATCATCTTCACCACTACCATCATCATTATCATCACCATCATCATCATCATCACCAACACCATCATCATCATTTTATTAAATGTGCTGTTTATATATAACTTAAATCAAATGTTAGAGTCACTGCTTGATTGAATTTATCAATATCATAAAGGTAGGACTTGGAGAAGAGAGGAAGCGGGTGTAGTTAATAATAATAATGATGATGATGATGATAATAATGAATTCATGTCTGCACGATAAATAACATATAGGCCCGTTTTAATTAGTAAAGAAAAGCAACAGCCAATCAAAGCACGTCTTCCACTTGATTACTGGAATAGTTAATGATTGCTGTGTTAATTTAGCAAGATTTTTTTTTATAGTTTTTATACTTTTCTTATTTTAAATTTAAATCGATGTTTGTTATCAAATAGGAATTTCTGGAGAAAAGCTGTTTTATGCAGTGTAGTGAAAAATAGAAAAGAAATGAAAAGGAAAAAAGGAAAGAAAAGAAAAAAGTTTAAAAAATTAAAATCATAAAAACTTTTAGATAGTGTAAGAATTGAATTGAAGTAATTCCATCGATAAATGAAGATAATTTGGTCAAAGAGCCAAAACAGAAAAACAAGTAAACCAGAGTTGAAGTGAGAGAATTTAGTATGAAAGAAGCAGGCATAGCTATCATCATCATCATCATCATCATCATCATCATCATCATCATTTAACGTCTGTTTTCCATGCTAGCATGGGTTGGATGGTTTGACAGGAACTGGAAAGGCCAGAAGCCGCACTAGGATTCCATAATCTGTTTTGGCTTTGTTTCTACAGCTGGATGCTCTTCCTAATGCCAACCACTTTACAGAGTGTACTGGGTGCTTTTTATGTGGCACCATCACCAGTACTTTTTATGTGGCACCATCACCAGTACTTTTTACGTGGCACCAGCACCCACACCAATGCTTTTTACACGCCAACTTGGTTTTAGGATCTCAATTCTGTTGTGGTGAGCAGGTCTTCTTGAGTACAGCAATGCACCACATATCTCGGTCTTCTGTCATTTAAGAAATTGGCTTCCAACCACATGGTTTTGGGTTCAGTTCCACTGCATGATACTTTGGGCATGTGTCTTCCACTATAGCCCTGGTCCAACCAAAGCCTTGTGAGTGGATTCGGTAGACGGAAACTGAAAGAAGAAGCCTGTTGTATATATATATATATATATATATGTTTGTGTGTGTATGTATTTATGTGTATTTGTCCCCACCGTCACTTAACAACTGGTGTTGGTGTATTTACATCTCCATAACTTAGCGGTTCGGCAAAAGATCGATAGAATAAGTACCAGGGTCGATTTGTTTGGTTAAAACTATTCGAGGCGGTGTGCCCCAGCTTGGCCGCAGTCTAATGACTGAAACAAGTAAAAGATAAAAGATAGATGTGTGTGTGTGGTTCTGTTACTGTCTCCTTGTCATGATAGTTGTGAGTGTCACCATCATTCAATTGTTGTTCTTCATTTCCAACCTTCCTTGAAAACATTTCTGGTCATTCAATTTTTGGCCCAAGGCCAGCAATTTCGTGGTGGGGTAAGTCGATTACATTGACCCCAGTACTCAACTGGTACTTATTTTATGGACCCTGAAAGGATGAAAGACAAAGCTGACTTCAGCAGAATTTAAAATCAAAACATAAAGACAAACTAAATACTGCTAAGAATTTTGCCGGTCGTGGTAACGATTCTGCCAGCTCGCTGCCTTAATCATGGGGGAAATATTAACTCGGAAATAGGTGAGGGGTTGGCAGCAGGAAGAGCATCTGACTGTAGAAAATCTGCCTCAACAAATTCCATCCAACCCATGAGAGCATGGAAAAGTGGATATTAAAGTGATGATGGTTTCTGTGTTGGTTCAATGAATAAGTGTTTCAGTTGTTAAATCAACTGAACCAACCTACTCGAGGCTGGCCCATTGAATTACAGGTACCCTGGGCTAGTGTCTTCTACTAAAGTCCTGGGCTAACCAAAGCCGGTTATCGAACTCATAACTTTACCATCATGAGCCAAATACTCTAACTACTTGGCCACACGTCTTCACACTTGTTCACCTTAAATGATTGTGCATTCCATAGTGTGTGCCCTTAATATAATCCTCAAATAGACTCAATATGATGACAACACTGGCCCTTTAAATTAAAGGTACAGCCTATGTATATATATATGTGTGTGACATAGTAGTCCCATATTAGTAAATGTTGGGCAAACACAGCATGACAATGTGTAACAAAGCTGGTCATTTTAAGGGCCACTTTAAGGCCTTAGTTTTGCAAGTCACAAGGAAATCATCACTAGAGTTGGGGCCACATAAAAAAGCACCCAGTACACTGATAGTTGATAGTGAGAGGTAGGAAGACCACAGGTGGGGAGCTAGTTAATGTCTCAGGTAGTTATTGTCACTGGCCTGGCGGTGTGGTAAAATGTTTACATCTCAACTACATAATTCCAGGTTCAGTCCCACTGCAGGCCACCATAGGCAAATGTATTCTACTATAGCCCCGGGCTGACCAAAGCCTTATGAGTGGATTTGGTAGATGGAAACTGAAAGAAAGAAGTGGTGAACATTAGTTGTTTCTCATTCACCTCACCCTGTATAATATTAATTACACCTGCTGCTAAAAGGTGGTTAACTGGCAGAATCGTTAGCGTACAGGTAAGAAATGCTAAGCGGCATTTCTTCTGACTTTATGTTCTGAGTTCAAATGCCACCAGGGTTGACTTTACTGTTCATCCTTTCGAGGTCAATAAAATAAGATCACTGAAGCCGGTGTAATCGACTTACTCTCTCCCACAAACTTGCTGGCCTTGTGCCAAAAATTGAAACCATTACTACTACTACTACTACAGTAGCAGCATGCTGGCAGAATCATTGGCACACCAGATAAAGTGTTTAGTGGCATTTCTTCTGACTTTACTTTTCATCCTTTCGAAGTCGATAAAATAAGTACCAGTTGACTGCTAGGGTTGATGTAATTGACTTACTCCCACGCACCGAAACTGCTGGCCTTGTGCCAAAATTTGAAACCAATACTACACCTGCTGCATCTGTGTTCAATCATCGATAATCTAGTAGATTGTCCATACAACAGTGGTGGTCATTTTTATTACTCATTTTCATTAAACTCAACTGCAGAATATCTCGGACGGCTCATTTGTTTCTGACAACAAGGTCAATGGTGAGCCTGTTTACAAGTGATATTCTTCTTTCTTCTTTAGATTGAGTTTCCTTGATCTGCACAGATGTTCTTCCAATAGTCCATGTCCTCCAATGCTGACTTAAACTCGGGAACTGCCAAGCCATTGTCAATCACCAGTCTGTCAACATATATGTTGCAGCCGGTCGATCTCTGCTCCTGTGGCTATGCGTTAGTTCCCAGAGTAACACATCCTTGATGCATTTCATTGGTTCTTTATGGTTAATGCTGTTGTGATGTTTATCCCTGCCTTGATAGGGCAACCCTGATCCACCAGAGTTGTTGTAGTTGTGTCTCCCTGGTCAGCCCTGATCCAGCAAACTTGTTGTTGTCATACTCACCATCATCATCATCATCATCAACAGCAGTAGCTTCATTTGGGTCTTCTGCTTTTCTTTTGTTTTTCTTTTTTTATTATGTTCTGTTTATCTTTTACTTGTTTCAGTCATTAGACTGAGGCCATGCTGGGGCACAGCCTTGAATAACTTGCCTGGTATTTATTCTAACAGTCACTCTTGCTGAACCACTAAATTACACGGTCGTAAACACACCAACACCAGTTGTCAAGCAGTGGTGGGGGACAAACACACATATATGCCCTATGTGTGTGTGTGTGTGTATATATATATATATATATACGATGGGCTACTTTCAGTTTCCGCCTACCAAATCCACTCGCAAGGTCGGCCCAAGGCTATAGTTGGTGTCATGCAGTGGGACTGAACCCTGAACCATGTTGTTGGGAAGCAAACTAATTTAAAACATAGCCACACCTGCACCCATGTATACCCCAAATCCCATGGCACTAGCCTGTATGACAGTGATAACTAGGTGATATTATTTTAACTCAGTCAGACAATCAGCAAATAGATACAGAGTCTTGGTCTATTATTTCATTATACATACGTGGCTGTGTGGTAAGAAGCTTGCTTCCCAACCACATGGTTCCGGGTTCAGTCCCACTGTGTGGAATCTTGGACAAGTGTCTTCT
>JAOPUL010003827.1:12983643-12995205 GCA_027564515.1 Octopus rubescens | reverse complement strand
ACCAAGCCAAAAATAGACTGGAGTCTGGTGCAGCTCCCCAGCTTGCCAGTTTCCAGTAAAAACCGTCTAACCCATGCATGCATGGAAAAACAGACGTTAAAGGATGATGATGATGATGATATATAGTGTGGATGTATACATGTTGTCTTTGTCTACCATTCTTCCAATAAAGGATCAGTCAAGCACTGGTGTCTGATGTCATTAAACCACCACCCACCCTTCCCTCAAAATTGTTGGTCTTCCCCTAAATTAGAATCCATTATGAGTTCTTGGTTCTGTTTTTATCAAAGGCAGTGAGCTGGCAGAATTGTTAGAGCATCAGGAAAATGCCTTGTGGCACTTCTTCTGGTTCTTTATAATCTGAGTTCAAATCCTACCTGGTTCAACTTTGCTTTCATCTCTCCCAGGTCAATATAATAATGTACCAGTCAAGTAATGGGGTCAGTGGTATCGACAAAACCCCTCCCCTCAAAACTGGTGGCCTTGTGTCTATATCAGAAACCATCATCAACATCATCATTATTATTATTATTTTTGTGAGTTGGCAGAATCATTAGTGCATTGAGAAAAATACTTAGCAGTATTCTGCCCGTGTTTATGTTCCGAGTTCAAATTCCGCCGAGGTCGACTTTGCCTTTCATCCTCTTGGAGGTCAATAAAATAAGCACCATTTGAGTTCTGAGGTCAGTGTAATCGACTAAAACCCCTCCCCCGAAATGGCTGGCCTTGTGCCAAAATTTGAAACCATTATTATTATTATTATTATTATTACTGAAATGTGCTCTTGTAAATAATGGTGTTTTCTTTTGATGTCTTTTGCAGGAAACCAATAGTCCGCAGAGCTCTATCCAGATGACAGACAATTCTCTGTGCCACCAATTAGAAGAGCCCCAATCTAATGGTCCCTCTGGAAGTCTGTCAGGAGACCGCCTCAGCGATGTGAGTACCTTTTTGCTACCATTCTCACAAAGTAATGTCCTCTCCTTCTTTTCTCTTCACTTCTTGCCTCACCATAAGAAACAGGGAGTCGTCAGTAATTATGGTAATGGATCTGGAGGTGGTCTTTTAACAGTGAATTGTTCCAGCTGATCTATGTCATCTTATTGTATTATTGTATCAGTATCTGTATATTCAACAGTTACTTGTGGCCCCAACCAAAGCCTTGTGAGTGGATTTAGTAAGGGGAAACTGAAAGAAGCCCTTCATATATCTTTTATCTTTCATTTCTTACTTGTCTAGAGTGCGGCCCGGCTGCACCGCCTTGTAGGGTTTTAGTCAAATGAATCGACCACAGTATTTATTTTTAAGCCTGGGGCAGAGTTCTCTATAGTTGGATGCCCTTCCTGTTGCCAAACAAGGCTAATGATGCTGAACTGCTAAGTCAGGGGCATGAACAAACCAACACCAGTTGTCAAGTGAGGGTGGGAGACAAACACAAAGGCAAACATACATACATACATACATATTTACGTATACATACATATATATATATATAGAGAGAGAGAGAGACATACACACACACACACACACATATATATATATATACATACAATAGGCTATTTCAGTTTCTATCTACCAAATCCATTCACAAGGCTTTGGTTGGTCCGGGTGTTTAGTAGGAGACACTTGACCAAGGTGTGGTGCATTGGGGTTGAACACAAAACCACCTAGTTGGGAAGCAAGTTTTTCAACCACACCACCACACCTGTGCCTATATATATATATATATATATATTTGCAAACAGTAAAAATAGAACTCATAATATGAGTATCGGTATATTTTTTATTATTAATATTAGCAGAAACAACAAAGTTACTTAAGGACCGAGAGTTCTGTGTGTAAGCACTTATCAAACCAGTTGCAGGTCAATGGTTTGTTGGTATATATAGCTGGGATGTCGAAAATTGAAGTGCCTACACACAAAACTCTCAGCCCTTGAGTAACCCTGTTGCATCTGCTAATATTAATATAATATATATGTGTGTGTGTATTTATATATGAAACCTCTATTTGAAGAAGCTCATCAAAAAACTGAAAGTATATATATATATAATGATAGATATATCTATGAGTGTGTGTATATATATAGAAATGTAGAAATAAATAATGAGAGAGGCGAACACAATGTAGGCATTAATAGAAGAAATTTATTAAAAACGTTGGAAGAAACCACTCAAAACGAATCAAAATGTATGAATGTATATATTTTTTATCTTTACTTGTTTCAGTCATTAGACTGAGGCCATAATGGGGCACCACCTTGAAAAGATTTTAGTTGAACAAATCGAACAATTTTTTTTAAAGCCTGGTACTTATTCTATTAATCTCTGTTGCCAAACTGCTAAGTTACAAGAATGTAAACGCACCAACACTGGTTGTCAAGCGGTGGTGGAGGCCAAAGACACACACGCACTCACACATAGATATATATATATATATATATAGATACGATGGGCTTCTTTCCGTTTCCATCTACCAAATCCACTCACAAGGCTTTCATTGGCCCGAGACTATAGCAGAAGACACTCTTCCAAGATGCCACACAGTGGGACTGAACCCAGAATCATGTGGTTGGGAAGCAGACTTCTTACCATGTGGTTGTGTAAGTTCGTATTTCCCTTGCATTCACTGGTTTGTAAGCAATGACATCCTGTCAGTGTCATTTGCTTAGAGTCTGCCACAGAAGATAGAAGAATGTTCGATCTTCTTGACTTGTTTGGACATGTTGCGTGATCTTGGTGTACTAAAGGTTCATTCATACAGTGGTTCTTGTTTCCATTTCTTAATATCATTAACCTTGTTTGGTAACAGGAAGGGCATCCAGCTATAGAGAACTCTGCCCCAACATACACTCATCTGAGCCATGCAAGCATGGAACATTAGACATTAAAACGATGATGATTATGATTATATTGATGACGACAACTTGTAGCTTTAATCTGATACTTAGGCAAATTCAGTGTGGCAAGGCTGGTCTTTTGAATTACTACAATCTGTCTTGTAATACAGTGTCATTAGCTGACTGTTCTATAGACACATGTGCTCTTAATGTAAATGTGAGACTGAATCATCATGACTGTGTGTGTGTGAGAGAGAGAGAGAGAGAGAGAGATAAGGCTGCCCTTCGAATAACAGTTTTGGCCCATCTTATAATGTAGTGTATGTAAAGGGTAAAGACCCCCTTCAGTCACAAGTGACTATGGGTTTGTACCTAGAAAGTTCCCCTCCTAGGCACAAGTCTGGGCAAGATTGTTTTGTGGAAGACCAGCAGTCATCCATGCATACCAGTCTCCCCTCTCCCCACCACTGATGTTGTCCAAGGGAAAGGCAAAGGCCGATACAACTTGGCACTAGTGGCATCACAACTCATTTCTACAGCTGAGTAAACTGGAGCAACGTGAAATAAAGTGTCTTGTTCAAGAACACAACACACAGCCCAGTCTGGGAATCGAACTCACAACCTCACAATTATAATCCCAACGCTCTAACCACTGGACCATGTGCCTTTACTTTGTAGTGTATGTGACTGACTATTTATTCCATACACACACATATATACAAAGGCACTGACATGGATGTGTGATCAACTTGTTTGCTTCCCCACCACATGGTTCCGGGTTCAGTCCTACTGCATGGCCCCTTGGGCAAGTGTCTTTTACTACAGCCCCGGGTTTGACGAAAGCTTTGTGAGTGGACTTGGTATATGGAAACTGTAAGAAGCCTGACTTACATGTATAAATATGTGTGTGTGTGTTTGTGTCTCATTGTTTTGTTGTAAAACCAGCTTGATAGCCTTACAAATGGTATTGTACATTTCCAATCTTGTATGAAAAAATATGTTTGACTAGGGTGGGGTTAGAGACAGGAAGAGCATCCAGCTGAAAAACGATTTGCATCAATGAATCCCTTCTGACCCATGCACACATGGAAAAGTGAATATTAACCCTTTAACATTTAAACCGGCCCAAATATTTCACCTGTTTTATGTTCAAACTGGCCAGATCTGGCCTCTTACACTTACCCCTACAGTGTGATTTTAAAAATAAACAATCACATTATCGAAATCTTGAAGCTACAAGATAATGCGTGGTTAATTCAAAAACAATGTGAATAAATAAGCATTACATTTGACAAAGAAATCTGAATGCTAAAGAGTTAAAGCAATTCTGATGATGATGTTGGGGATGTACTCTTAACATAACAAATACCCTCTGATCCCTGCAAGCATGGAAAAGTGAGGGTCTAAACCAGTTGTCCTCGACCAGAGTCCATATGGCCTTTGGTGGGGCCCATATAAGATTTTGTTGTTAAAATTTACGTGTAATAAATTGGTTATACTTCTACAATACATGACATATTTTTAAAATTTATACAATTTATCATCATCATTATTTAACATCCGTTTCCCATGCTGGAATGGGTTGGACGGTTTGACCGGAACTGGTAAGCCGGAGAGCTGTGCCAGGTTCCATTCATTTGTTTTGGCTTGTTTTCTATGGCTGGATGCCCTTCCTAATGCCAACCACTTTACAGAGTGTACTGGGTGCCCTTTATGTGTCACCAGCACTAGCCACGACCATGACTGCTAATAATATTAGAAAAATACAATAGGAGTTTTTTAAACATCGAATGGCTAGGTGGGGGTGGGTCCAGTAGGGTAAAATAAGAAACAAAGGGGTCCATAGACAAGAACTGGTTGAAAACTACTGATCTAAACAATGATCTTGATGATGTATACATTTATTCTTAATGTTAAACATAGGCAGAATCATCATAACCTTGTGTGTATGAGAGAGAGAGAGAGAGAGAGAGAGAGAAACAAACAAAGCTATCCTTTGAATAACAAGTGTGGACTTTAATGAGGTGAATAGTCTACAAACACTTGTCCCTTTATTGCAATTTTGAAGATAGTGTGGATGATTATTGTAAATGTTTATAAATTGAATCATAATGTAGCCAAACGTGGTATTGAAATACTGTCAGTTATTAAGATTATGAATATCCGGATTGTTAGCCTCGTCATTATGGTGTATATTTCTATTCAATTGGTTTAAATGACTGATTGTCATCAAGTGTCTTGTTCCTTCCTATCTAACCATCCAGGAATATGACACTTGTTGATGGCCAAACCAATTGAAACCTACTGTAAATGGGGATATTGTGAAAATACACTGTAAAGATGAGTGAGGTTAACAGGCCAGCTGTTTACAGCAGCAGTTCAAGCACTTGAGTGGTTGTGAGGTTAAGATCAAGTAACAACCACGTGGTCTTGGGTTCAAGCCCACTGCATGCCATCTTGGACAAGTGCCTACTACCAGAGCTTCTGTTTGACTAATGTAGTGGTTCTCAACCAGGGTCCATATAAGATTTTTAGGGGTCTACACAGGCAAAATAGTAAATTGGGGATCCACAGTAGTATTTTAGGGGTTCATGAAAACATTTTGCTTTAGATGGATTTATGGCAAGAAACAGCTCAGTTTCTTTCTCTAACATTTTACATAGTTCAACCTATACAAGCGAATGTGTGATGAAGAGAATAGGAATTTTGAGAGAAGTATTTATGAAATTAGTTTTTAATCATCGAATGGCTATGGGAGGGGGGGGGCAACATAGAATAGTAATCAAAGGGGTCCATAGGTAAAAAAACGGTTGAGAACCACTAGACTAATGCCTTGTGAATGGAACTTGGTTGACAGAAATTACTTGAAAGTCCATTGTATATCATCATCATCATCATCATCATCCACTTTTCCATACTTGCATGGGCCAGATAGAGTTTGTTGAGGTAGATTGTCTATGGTCAGATGCCCATCCTGTTGCCAACCCTCATCTCTGTGTCCTTTAAAATACCTGTACTGGTGACACACTAAAAGCACCCGTGCCAGTGACATGTTGAAGACATCCAGTACACTCTCTGGAGTGGTTGGTGTTAGAAAGGGCATCCAGCCATAAAAACCAAGCCAAAACGGACTGGAGTCTAGTGCAGCTCTCCGGCTTGCCAGTTTCCAGTCAAATTGTCCAACCCATGGAAAACGGATACTAGATGATGATAATGATGGCCAGACGTGTTTCCATGGAAGATTAGAAACGAACAACACCTCTTGTATGATGATGGTGATGCTTATTTACAACTATTGTGCAGTAGTTGTAAATAAGTGGTAGTAGTGTGTGTTTTCTCCAATGTAAGTTGAGTAAGGAAATAATAACCATTAGAAAAAAAGGATGTTACTTGAAATCTCTTGTGATATTTGTTCTGCACTGAGTTACAAACACTCCCTTGTTAATCTCACACTCACTGATAGAACTATCATGGACCAGTGGTTGGCTTATAGGAACCTTGTAACAGCTACTGTCATCGTCCACCAAATGGGACATCAAATAGATCAATAAAAGTGACAGCCCTACAAATTCAAGAAACCCGAACTCCTATATAGTTACCCCGGGATACTGCATGTAGTTAGCCCAATAAATTTACATACTTAACCCATTAGCATTCAGATTATTCTATCAAATGTATTATTGATTCACATTTTTATCTTGAATTTATCTTGCATTATCTTGTAGCTTTGAGATTTTGATTATGCGACTGAATATTTTTAGACTAACATTGTACAGTAGGTGTGAGAGGCTGGATCTAGCAAATTTGAACATAAAGCAAGAAGACTATTTTGGCCGGATATGGCCGGTTTAAATGCTAAAGGGTTAACTCAGTATACTGCATGCAGTTAATCTTGTATATAGCTCTTAGTGTTTACTCTGTATACTGTATATAGTTAAGCCAGTGTATTGAACATAGTTCCACCAATATATTGTTTGCATTTAATCTAGTATTTTGTACATAAAAATGCACACAGTTAACCTGGTGTTAAAGCTCTTAGTTGATGTATATTTCACGTAAGTATTGCAGAGAGTTAACCCAGTATATTACACATAGTTAACTCAGTATATTACACATAGTTAACCAAGTATATTATATATAGTTACCCTAGTATATTATATATAGTTAACCCAGTATATTACACATATTTAACCCAGTATATTACACATAGTTAACCCAGTATATTATATATAGTTAACCCAGTATATTACACATAGTTAACCCAGTATATTATATATGGTTACCCCAATATATTGCTCATAGTTAATCTAGTATATTCTCTGTTAAATGCATTGTTTCTTTTAACCCTTTAGCATTCAAACCAGCCATTTCCAGCCCAAATATTCTACTTGTTTTATGTTCAAACTGACCAGATCAGGCCTCTCACACCTACCCTACAATGTCCTTCTAATACATAATTTCATCATCAAAATCTCAAAGCTTTGAGATAATGCATGGTTAATCCAAAGCAATGTAAATAAATAAGCATTACATTTGACAGAGTAATCTGAATGCTAAAGGGTTAAACCCAAGTTTCTGTTAGATACAAAGTGTGGCTTATGCTAAGTGATTAATGTACTCCCATCTTGTGTGAGTAGCTAATTATTCATTAATCATGAATCTTTCTGTTGCTGCTTTTTCAGGCTAGCTCCCCCTCTTCTACTGGCAACGGTTACCAGGTTAGTATGACTATTTTGTGTGGTTTTTCTACTGTTTTACTCTGTTTTATCATCACCTGAATGTGGAGTATACAGTATTTGCAAAAATGCATTTAAGATTATATTGGTCTTCTCTAGCAGATTGTAGTAGTTAGAGTTTGTAACAATGGGTTTGACTCTTTAGCATTGAAACTGGCTGTATCTGGCCCAATTATCCTACCTGTTTTATGTTGAAAGGCCAGATTCGACCTCTCACACCTACCCTACCATGTCATTCTAAAAAGAAAGAATCACATTATGGAAATCCCAAAGCTACAAGACAATGCATAATTAATTCAAAACAATGTGAATAAATAAGCATTACGTTTGACAGAATAATCTGTATACTAAAGGGTTAAACCAGTGCTATCCAGCCCAAATATTCTGCCTGTTTTATGCTCAAACTGACCAGATCAGGCCTCTCACACATATCCTACAATGTCATTTTAAAAATAAATAATCATGTCATCAAAATCTCAAAGCTACGAGATAATGCATGATTAATTCAAAACATTGTAAATAAGTAAGTAATTAAACCGTCCAACCCATGCTTGCATGGAAAAACGGACGTTAAAGGATGATGATGATGATTAACAGAATAATTCTGAATGCTAAAGGGTTAAACTGGTTCTATCCATCCAAACTATTCTACATGTTTTGTGTTCAAACCAGCCAGATCTGGCCTTTCACATGTACCCTACAATGTCATTAAAAAAAAAACACCCACATCATCGAAATCGCAAAGCTATGAGATAATGTAGGATTAATTCAAAACAATGTGGATAAATAAGCAATAGGCAAGGTAATCTGAATGCTCAAGGGTTAAGAGTTCATGTTAGTCTTCTGTAATGGGTTGTGGTGGCCAGGGGCCAGTTTCTGGAGTAAATGGTGTGGTAGGTCTCATATGTAGGTCTTCTCTACAGGTTGTGGTGATGATAATAAAGGGTTTACAGATTAAAATTTTAGGGGTTGGGTGGAAGGGGAGTGAATTTTTTTTGTTTTGTTTTTTTCGTCTGATTGGACTGATTGTTTTTGTGATTAAGATTTAATTGTTCTATTTGACGTGAAGTCGGGAGGTAATTAATATTTTTTGGTTCCTGTGTAGAGAAACCTTTGAGGTTTTCACTGCAGTAATTCAGAAGAATTACTGACACTAATGACCGCAGGGATCTAATTTGACAGGAACACCCAGTTAAGACATAGAATTATTGTCTAAAGTCAATTGTCTGTACTAAATCCCATGATACGCCGCTGTCCTCTGTCAGTTTTAATTCATCAGATGACATGTAACACTGTTGACCTAACGAGTTAGCACAAGTAATTAGTTAATTGCCAGTGTTGGCTCAGAAGCATGGCTATTATGTTAATTAACTTCCACTCATTATCACTGGCTTTTAACAAAGCTTACGGCAGTAAAATTGGTTTAGGAGGTTTTGTTGTTGTTGTTGTTGTTATTTTCACATATAATGTAAATGTAAGATAAATGTGGTTGTTTGTTAACCCTAGGTCAGCCCTGTGCAAGTAAACCTCTAAAATCAAAACTGTTCCAGCCATGGCCATCCAGTGTTTTAGGAGTATCTAAGGCAGTGGTTCTCAACCAGGGTCCTTATAAGAATTTTTGATAAAATTTAAGATCAACAAATTAGTTATACTTCTACAATACACAAAATATTTTAATAATTATTTTTTAATATAATTCCTAATATTTAATAATAATAATGGAGGTTTGCTGTGCTTGTGAAGACACATCAAGCTCAGTAAAATCGTGGTTGTCCTTGCATACAGGCATGTCCCCTACAGCTGAGCAATCCTAATCTTGCGGGCTCATGGGTGCTGGTGCCATGTAAAGAGTACCCAGTACACTTTGTAAAGTGATTGGCATTAGGAAGGGCCTCCAGCCATAGAAACCATGCCAAAACAGATATGGAGTCTGGACAGCTCTTCAACTGGCCAGCTCCTGTCAAACCATCCAACCCATGCCAGCATAGAAAACGAACTTTAAAGGATGATGATGATGAACGGTTTCAAATTTTGACTCAAGGTCAGCAATTTTGGTGGTAAATCGATTACATCAACCCAAGCACTCAACTGGTACTTATTTTATCAACCCCGAAAGGATGAAAAGCAAAGTTGAACTCAGAATGTAAAGACGGACAAAATGCCACAAAGCATTTTGCCCAGCATGCTAACGATTCTGCCAACTCGCCAACTTTATATTTAATAATAATAATAATAATAATAATCGTTTCTTTTATTGGCCACAAGGGCTAACATTAAGGTACATGAAATGACAATCAACAAACATACAAGACAGCATAATAATACAATATGATTTTTTTAAACATTCAAATGGATATGACAGTCCACCAGAGTAAAATAAGAACCAAAGGGGATTCATAAATAAAAAATGATGGAGAACCACTGATCTAGGGATACATTATTTCAGCTGCTATTTTTAGGAAGCCTGGCAACCATGGGGAAGCTTTACTAGAAACAACAGCCAAATCTTGCTTAAATCACTTTGTAAAGTCACTTTTTTAAAACAAAAAAAAAATTAAGGGAACATTGGATAATATGGCGCTAGATACATGAAAAAAATTGAATGGTCACAGAATAGCTTTGTGTTTTATGTAGGTAGGTATGTATAGATACCTTTATATCATAGGCCAGCTGGATGTGGGATGACCTGGGCCCAAACTATGAGGGTGTCGCCAGGTTGCCAATAGCAGACAGGGCAATACCAACACATGAATATTCTCAAAATTTTCACTTTTCTAAACACTGTGTGTGTAATTCCCACAACACAAAGTCTCTCTCTCTCTCTCTCTCTCTCTCTCTCTCTCTCTCTCTCTCTCTCTCTCTCTCTCTCTCCTCCCTCACTCCTCCTCTCAATGTTAGAAACTGTCTTGTTCTGAACTTTGAAAGGATCCTCTCTCAACAACATTGCAAAAACAAGATGATCTCTATGGTTTCTCATCCAGCTGGCCAGGTCAAGCGACCTACCTAGACCCACTGTAACTCTTCCTAATTGAGCGATGAGGCATGAACACCTGGCCTAGGTTTTATCCACATTGGTCTTTCATTAGCTGAACTATCTCATCTGCGCATGACACAGATGATAGCAATGGTTCGCTAACTGAACCAGTTGATCCTGGCCATTGACAGTTTGTTGTTTGTTCATCCATTCAGCTTTTGAGGATATTCATCATTGGCTTAATAACTTGTGGTCTCTCAGCCCACCCTCAAAGGCAACTTGAGCCTCCCACCAATAACATCCTACCAACCTTAAAACAAGAAGAAACCAAGAAACTAATGGACAGTATTGTCTTTGATTTACTAAGTCAGAATGGTCATTATGGGAACGTCTTTCATCATAGGTCTACTGCTCAGAAGAGTTGATCGAGGGGGAGGGGGGTCTGAACAAAAAAAAAACAATCTGGGGAAGGTGGGGTAGGGGTGATTGATTTACTATTATCTCTTCTCCCTCCACCAAGCTGTTGCCATTGGAAGCCAGTTCTGCTGTCTACAGACAGCTGTTTGTTTTCTCATCCATTGTATCTGATATGTTTACACAGATATTAACAGGCTTATTGATTGGTTGCTGGATGGTCTGGGGGTGGCTGTGAAGATGGTAGTGACGAGGAGGAGGAGGAGGAGGGTGGTGTTGGTGTACTGGTAAACTGGTACCTGCATGCAATCTTCAAAGACTAAACAAATTTATTAATAATAATCTGTTCTTAGTCTCTCTCTCTAATTATGACAAGTTGTCAAATGAGTTTTTAAGACAAACCAAGATACATACATAATATATACACACACACACACACACACATATATATATGCACACATAAACATATATATATATATATATATGCACACACATAAACATATATATATATATATATAAGCGCAGGCATGGCTGTGTGGTAAGAAGCTTGCTTCCCAACCACATGGTTCTGGGTTCAATCCCACTGCGTGGCATCTTG
>JAOPUL010003827.1:12912028-12922413 GCA_027564515.1 Octopus rubescens | reverse complement strand
ATACATACATACATACATACATACATACATACATACATACATACATACATACATACATACATACACACACACAGACACCTTTTTATGTATGTATATTATCATCATCTTTTAGCATCCATTTTCCATGCTAGTATATACATATATATACACACCACACACATGTACATGCATACATAAAGTGTGTGCCACTTTATGTATACATATGTATATGTACACATGCACACAGCATTGTGTGTGTGTGTGTGCATCTTTATCTTTTGGTTGTTTCATCCATTGGACTGTGGCCAGGGTTTAGTTGCTCAAATCAACCTCAGGACGTATTCTATTCAAACCTTTTGTCAAACTACTATGTTGTAGGAACATAAACAAACCAACATTGGGTGTCAAACAATGACAGGGTACAAATACAAACACATAGATACACACACCACGCTTTTTTCAGTTTCGTAGAAGATACTTGACCTAGGTGCCACAAAGTGGGACTGAACCCAGAACCATGTCGTTGAAAAGCAAACTTCTTACCACACAGCCATGCATACACATGTGTGTATACATATAAATATATATATATATGCACCCCAGTTCACAGGTCACTGTTATCTCCCCTTCAATTGACTTCTTTCTTCTGGTCATTTCAACATGTGGAACCTTTAATCCCAACACAATTTTTTTCTCTCCCTCCATTTTAATCCCACTCATCCCATTCTGTCGAAGAGCGTAGGCTCGAAACATCAAAGACTTTTCCATAAGTTGTTATTAGGTGTTTAACTTATAAACATCTAATTATTGAAGTGGAAAAATTATCAGAAAAGCCATTTCTATTCATGTGCCAGTGACACATTAAAAACGCCCGTGGCAGTGACACGTTAAAAACACTCATGCCGGTGACACATTAAAACACTCATGCCGGTGACACATTAAAAACATTCGTGCCAGTGACACGTTAAAAATACTTGTGCCGGTGACACGTTAAAAACACTCGTGCCAGTGACACGTTAAAGGCACCCGGTACACTTTGGAGTGGTTGGTGTTAGGAAGGGCATCCAGCTGTAGAAACCAAGGCAAAACAGACTGAAATCTGGTGCAGCTTGCCAGTCAAACAGTCTAACCCATGCCAGCATGGAAAACGGACAATAAATGATGAATATTACATATTCACGCCCACATACATACCTCATACTCTGATATCTGTAAATAAGAGCAACAACCATTATATAACATCAATGTGTTTTGTTATGAAAAGGAAGCTGGATAGCATCAACTGATAAAATACCATGATAGAGTATATCTTAATAAGATAGGCATCGCATCATATCTCAGTCCTTCAGTTATTGATAGATCCTCTCAGCTAGATTTTCTCTTAATGATGGCTCTCTCAGATAGTCCTTGAGATAATAATCAAAGGCTCCTTCGTTTGGCCCTTCACTTAATGATAGCTTCTACAGATAATTCTGAGAACAGCGACAACAAACAATGATATCTTGTCACTAAGTGCTTGGCTTAGTTATGTATGTGGAAGAGGTTGTTTACTCAACCTTATAGTATAACTGGTATTTTTTTTTTAACTTGTGGGAAAGCCACAAGTCAGAATGTTCTCAGAGAAAAATGTTTACACACACACACACACACACAGGACACCGGTAGATGTGGGCGTGGCTATGTGGTAAGAAGTTTACTTCTCACCTGCATAGTTCTGGGTTCGCTCCCACTGTGTGGCACCTTATGTATATATGTTCGTGTGTGTGTGTGTGTGTGTGTGTGTCACTGTCTCCTTGTGTGACATTGCACAATGATTGTAAATAAATGTCACCATCATGCAAGAGGTGTCCTGCATTCCCAGTCTTCTGTGAAAACATGTCTGGCCATGGGGAAATGTTACCTTACCTGGAAACAGGTGAGGGTTGGTGACAGGAAGGGCGTCCGTCCATAAAAAAATTTCCTCAACAAAATTCCATCTGACCCAAGCAAACTTGGAAAAATGGATGTAAAAATGATGATCACTCACACACACACACACACACACACACAAAATCAGATCTGAAGTTGCCACTGTAATCTGTAATAACTATCCAAGCCTAAAACTGAGAGTTTATTCAGTTGCTCAGCCTTCTACCAGCTAAATCTTCCTCATATCTTGTTGTCTTAAAACATGAAGGACACATTAGATAATGTAGTTGCCTTACATGTGAAAATTGAAAATTAAAAAGAATGAAGGCAGTGATGATCATAGCTGGGAAAACCATACATGGTAGGTCTGACCTTGGGCTAAATAACTTTCTTTATCGGTTGACTGGTTAAAATGGAACAAAGTACAAAAGGGAGGAGTCATATCACACAAGATATAAACTCTGAATACCTCTGCCAAGAAAATAACACTTTATCCATAAATTAGTCTACTATTTAACCCTGGGTCATCCCGGATCCAGCAGGCCTATTATCAGACACATTCCAGTTCTTGTCGTAGTTAATCTCTGAAGTTTATATATGTATCTTTTATCTTTTACTTGTTTCAGTCATCAGACTGCGGCCATGCTGGGGCACCACCTTGAATTTTTAGTCGAATGAATCGACCCCAGTATTTCTTGTTTTTTCAAGCCTGGTACTTATTCTATCGATCTCTTTTGCCGAACCGCTAAGTTACAGGGATGTAAACTAACTAACACCGGTTGTCAAGCAGTATTGGGAGACAAACACAGACACAAGGACACACACACACATATATATATATATATATACATACACGACGGGTTTCTTTCAGTTTCCGCCTACCAAATCCACTCACAAGGCTTTGGTTGGCCCAAGGTTATAATAGGAGACACTTGCCCAAGGTACCACATAGTGGGACTGAACCCAGAACCATGTAGTTGGGAAGCAAGCTTCTTACCACACAGCCACTCCTGTGCCTATGTCTGCATTTATAGATATTTATATTCGTAGACATCCATACACAAACACACACATGCATATATATATGTGATTAGAGTGTCAGGCTTCAATCGTAAGGTTGTGAGTTCAATTCCCGCACCAGGCTGTGAGTTGTGTTGTGTTCTTCAGCACGATACTTTATTTCACGTTGCTCCAGTTCACTCAGATGTAGAAATGAGTTTCGATATCACTGGTGCCAAGTTGTATCGATCATTGCATGTCCCTTGGACAACATCAGTGGTGGAGAGAGTGGAGACTGGTATGCATGGGCAACTGCTGGTCTTCCACAAACAACCTTGCCCGGACTTGTGCCTAGGAGGGGAAGTTTCTAGATGCAATCCCATGGTCATTCATGACCAAAGGGGGTATTTACTCTTTACTTTATATATATACACACACACATGCACATTGATATTCAAACACATATGCATACATACACATTCACTCAGTATGTGCGTGTATATATATATATATGTGTGTGTGTGTGTGTATATCTTTATAAGTTTATCTTTTCAATTTTAAATTGCTATTTGGAAAGATGTATTTTGGATTGTGTGAGTGTTGTTTAGTAGGATGGTGCATGTCTATATATATGTATTTATGTATGTACATGCGTTTGTGTAAAATACTGTATTAATAAGAATGACCCATATAGTGTATATCTTGTGTATGTAAGAGTGTATATTAAACAATAGAGTGATAAGAAGAGCATATATATATATATATATACATACACACACACACAATGTGTATGTTTTTGATTATTATCATTATAATGTCTTTATATCTTAGCTCAGGAGTGTATACATACAGCAATGAGTGTGTATATATATATATAAAGTAGTTATCTAGTGTGATACATATAATGTTTTGTGTTCTTACCAACACACTCATGCATATGTATATATGTATATATATATTGTGTGTGTGTGTGTGTGTGTGCTTCATACATCTTCACACTGTGATAGGACTGAGTGCGTATATAACACAATTTGCTCTGATGGAAATTCTCTAAAGTGTTTTTCATAATCTATTTAGATTTGTTTCTCAGATTCTAAGCTTTCAAATACTAAAGTGATGTCTAACATAATAGCTTCTACCTACACCCCGCCATCCATTTCCCCTCCAACCTACATCCCTCCATCTTCCATTTCTTTCACACACCACCCCTCTATCTATACTTCATCATCTTACGCACCACCTCTACCATTTCCTTCGCCCTGTACACCAGCACATACCGTTTCCTTTAGCGCATACACTGCTCTGTACCATCATGATGACGTCTTAGGAATCTATATATTTTATTCCAGAGTACATGGCCTGTACATGAACAGTGTTAGAAGAATCATCATCTTGCTCTGTATTAACGCAGTTGCCTTCATCATCATCATTATCATCATCATCATTATCATCATCAGCATCAAGGTGGCGAGCTGGCAGAATCATTAGCATGCTGGGCAAAATACTTAGTGGAATTTCATTCGTTTTTGCATTCTGCGTTCAAATTCCACTGAGGTCAACTTTGCCTTTCATTCTTTCAGGCTCAATAGAATAAAGTACCAATCAAGTACTGGTTCGATGCCCCTTCCTCACAAAAATTCCAGGCCTTGTACCTATAGTAGAAAGGGTTATTAATATTGCTGTTGTTGTTGATAAGGTGGTGAGCTGGCAGAATCGTTAGCACACTGGGCAAAATGCTTAGTGACATTTTGTCCGTCTTTGCGCTCTGAGTTCAAATTCCACTGAGGTCGACTTTCCCTTCAATCTTTTTGGGGTTGATAAAATAAGTACCAGTTGCGTACTGGGATTGATGTAAACGACTAGCCCCCCCCTCTCCACACAATTTCAGGCCTTGTTCCTATAACAGAGCAGATTATCATCAACAGCATCTCCAACACCATTAATAACCACTATTAAAATAGCATTCGCATGTTTACTTGAGCTCCTAGAAATAGCAACCAAAACACCCTTAAATAACAGCCTACCATCTTTAAAAAAAAAAAAATGGCACTCTGTCAGTTACGACGATTGAGTTTCAGTTGATCCGATCAACGGAACAGCCTGCTTGTGAAATGAATGTGCAAGTGGCTGAGTACTCCACAGACACATGTACCCTTCACGTTGTTATCAGAGATTTAGTGTGACTCAGAATGTGACAGGACTGGCCCTTTGAATTACAGGTACAATTCATTTTTTCCAGCTGAGAGTGAACTGGAGCAATGTGAAATAAAGTGTCTTGCTCAAGGACACAACACACCACCAGGAATTGAACTTACGACCTTATGATTGTGAGCCAAATGCCCTAACCATTAAGCCACATGCCTTCACACCATCTTATATAACAAGACACATTTGGGAATTAGTTTTAAATAATCTTAAAAAGATGGCGGGTGGGGTGGAGGAGGCATGGTTGGAATGTCTGTAATCATAGTTCTGCTTGATCTGGGTCAACTTGGAACTAAACAACAACATTGCCACTGTCACCACCCTCATCATACACATCATCATCATCATAATGTGTAGGGATGATCTAATGCCAATATCTACCTTGTGACTTACTATATCAGATTACGCTTTGAACTCTTCACCTAACCTCATAGCAAAGTTGAAAGGTCATTTAGGATTGCCTATAGTTTTAGTTGATAACCTATTATTGGGCTGTGGTAAAGGTATTCACCCTCCTATGAATTAGCCTATTGTCTACTGCCCATGCTGTAGTAGTCCACAATGCACTTTAACTTTTATCTTTTTTACTTGTTTCAGTCATTGGACTCCATGCTGGAGCACCACCTTGAAGGGTCTTAGTCGAATCAATCAACTTATTTTTTATGCCTGGTACTTATTCTCTTTTCCCAAACTGTAAAGTTACAGGGATGTAAACAAACCAGCATCAGTTATCAAGCATTGGCGGGGTGGGGCAGAGAAACATAAACATGTATGTATATAGTCACAAAGGGCTTCTTTCAGTTTCCATCTACCAAATCCACTCACAACACTTTGATCGACCCAGGGCTAACAGTAGAGGACACTTACCTGGGACTGAACCCAGAACCATGAGGTTGGGAAGCAAATTTCTTACACACAGCCACTGCTACCACCATACCTACCTTATACTCTGGTCAATGCTTTGCTGCTGCCCCTGTCCATACTGTTGGTCACAATCTACTACTACCACATGTACCCATACTCTTGTTGTCTACAACCGACCACTACCACCACGTTTGCCTACGCCGTAGTTACCACAATGCGGTATAGGCTGTAGCCCTCACCCCAGTATTACTGCTGTCCTACTGACATTGTTTATTGTTATGACATATATATATCTTACTACTACCACCACCACTACTACTACTACTACTACTATTACTCTTGCTGCTGCTTGGACAGGCAGGCAGACAGACAGGCAGACACCTCACACCTCATTATCTGGCAACGGAATCTACTATTTAGATAACATTTCTTGCATCTTTGCAAGTTGATGGTGCTGCCATTTCTAATATATTTAAATCTGTATACTACCACCATTACCCTACTGCTACTACTACTACTACCATCACCATCATTGCCCACTGGCACCATTATCTCTCTAACCATTTACATTTCTCATCGGCTGACATTTTCAGTTATCAGAAACATGTCAAAGAAAGATTCCTTTTGCACAAACAGATTACCATTCTGTACATAGTTTCTAATTTCTGAGAGTCTTTCCACCCAGACACCCAACTATTGCTGTACTTTAAATGGATATATATATATAATATAATATAAATATAGAGCCGTGAAGCTGCAGGCTGTAATTAGTATTGTTATTATACCTTAACAGGCTGGAGTGTTTTGACTCCTATTTCTAGTAATACCGGCTTTCTTCAAAAGCCCTTTAATCATAATTTATGATAAATTTAAATTCCTCATATAACAATCAATCAATCAGACTATCGGATGTTCTTATACACCACTGGTCATAATGTGCTTTGCATCGTTTTGGCTTTTGAATGCTGTCACCCTACTGGCTAGGTGAGCAGGCCAACATTCAGCCCCTGATGAGAATGCTTATTCCATCGCAGGATTACTCATTTACAGCTGAGTGAAATGAAGTGTTTTGCTCAAGAACACAATGTGCCACCCAGTCTAGGAATCAAACCCACAATCTAGAAGTCTTGAGTGCAACATCCTAACCACTAGGCCACATGCCTTCACATAATCACTGATACTTCTTTACTTTATAACAATAATCACTGTTGTTGTTATTTTTCTTTGTTCGACTTCTAATACTGGGGAATGTATTACATTGTCAGCTGTTCACTACCAATGAACTGAAGTAACACCCCTTATTTTTCAAGCACCCTCCGGAGTATTTGAGCTGTTCCAAGTAGTGCTGTTTTCTGCAAGTGCTCCACCCGTGCTGCAACCCCTATTTGTTTGAATGTACTCCTGAAGATCTTTACTTAAAGGCTCCAACAATTGCCCCGGCAAATCAAGCTGTTCATTGCAACTGTCGAATCAGTGCTATTATATGGCTGTGAAACATGGACACTGACAAAGAAATTATCAAACAGGCTCGATGGATGTTACACAAGGCTGCTATGAATGGCCTTAAATGTGAAATGGCAGCAACATATGACAAACAAATGCCTTTATGGAGACCTGCTGAAAGTTAGCAAGATCAGGCAAAGACGGCTGCAACCATCTGGTCACTGTGTGTGCCACTCTGAACTGGAAGCATCCAAATTAGTTTTGTGGTAACCACTTCATGGTGATGTAAGGAGAGGAAAACATTGTCACACTTACATCAGTAACTTGATTGCAGACATTGACCTGAAATGGATCCAGGACCTCGAGGCAGTGATGTTGGACCGAGAGGTGTGGCGAGTGGACTTTGTTGCTGTGACCCGGGTTGGAACCCAGCCATTAATAATAATAATAATAGGCTGTGTAGTTCATTTCTTCCTGAGGGCACCAGGAATGTAATGGATGTTGGGTTATTGGTGATTGGTATAAATGACAAGAAATACATAACAGTTAAAATGGCCTTATTTACTGTTACAGTATAGAACAATAGCTTTGAGTTGTTGGTGTATGAAGAGTAGTTCTGTTGTCAATCATGTCGGCTGCTGTGGTCATTTGTTGGTTACTGCTTTGTGGCTGAAGGAAAAAGGAGAGAGAGAATTTACCTCTTTGGATTTTTGAGTAAAGAGAATGAAAGATGTATATTACCTTGGTGACAGCCATGAGTGCTGAGTAAAAGAGAGGGGCATATTCTTCTGGTAAAGTGCTGGGTAACAAGAGAGAAAGAATTCTATTTAGTGTTCTGTATTTATAATAATTTCCTTAGCTAAAATAGGTCAGGAGAACGGAAGATTTTTCATAGGTTATCTAGTCTGAACTGATCTTGAACCAAGAATATCAAGAAGTTAAGAGATGGCTCATAAATTTCAATGTGCATCTTGTCCGAACAAAGGTAAAAGGACTAGCAGAAACATTTAGGCTATGGTTTCAGTTTCTGGTTGAAAATCCAGGAACCAACTCCTTCAAACCCATTTTTTAAATTTTTCGCACCACATCTGTTGTTGATAAATGAATTAAAACATCATCTGATATGCTTCTTTTGCATAATCCGCTAGTAGTGCTAATGGTACTTATGGTGTGAAATAATTAGTCTTTATATAATTTCACTTCTGCTCTTTAGGGGATTTTGAAGTCTTAATACTGACTTGGCTAACCAGTAGGAGTTTGGGCATGTGCTCATGCCTTTGGTAGTCAGGATAAACCTGGATTTGTGGGGATTCTTTAATTGGCCATAGTTAGAGGTTCTCCTGTACCAGGAGGATTGCATCATTCATGTGTTCACATTTATTTTATATTATGTATACTTTTATCTCATTTCACCCACCTTTCCTTTTCTTTGCCTTCATCTATTATGCAAACCCTCACACAAATTGCAAATTATCTTTGTAATGTTCCTTTCATTTGATGCCACAGTGGCAAATAAAAGAAATTATTATTACTATTATTATTATGAGGACACATGACCTAGTGGTTAGGGTGTTGCACTCACGATCGCAAGATTGTGATTTCAATTCCAAGACTGGGTGGTGTTTTGTGTTTTTAAGCAAAACACTTCATCTCACATTGCTCTGTAATCACTTCGACATCCGACACATGGTACACTGTGCACCTGTTCGGGCAACATCGAATTGATGGAGGGAATGAGCTAATGACATCATCATCACTGCAACACTGGTTTCCAGCTAGGTGTTTTTTCATGTTGTGGAATAGATGATAGTCAGATGGGTCCAAATCAGGAGAATAGGGACGATGATCAACTATTTCCAAGCCACAGTCATGCACAACAGCCATTGAAAGCAAGGATTTGTGTGCTGGAGCATTGTCCTGATGAAACAAGACCCTTTTCATCAATTTTCCTGGGTGTTTGGTCTTGATAGTCTTTTGTAACTGCCTCAGCAAGTTGTCATAGTATTCTCCATTGATGGTGTGGCCCTTTTAAAGATAGTCAATAAACACAATGCCTTTTGCATCCCACAATACTAAAGCCATCACTTTCTCTGCAGATGAAATTACTCTGGTCTTCTTTGGAGCAGGTGAGGAGAGGTGTTTCCACTGTCTCTATCTCTGGCTCAAAGTGATGAAGCCAACACTCATCCTGGGTTAGGAAATGTTCAAGGAAACCAGCTTATGAAAATAAAATAAATTCATCAAGTGTGTCATGGTCTATCCATCCATATTTTTCACTGCACTGTCATGGAAGTAGAGTTCTCTGCCCATGCCCCTATCAGAGTCCTATCAGATGCAATCATCTTTACTCTTTCCCAAGCACGACCAACTGAGACTATGGATATTATCCAACCATCTCATATTAAACCCTTCAAGGTGGTGCCCCAATATGGCCGCAATTCTATAGCTGAAAAAAGTAAAAGATAAAAGATATTTCCATTGTCAGTGTTTAAGTATGAGCTGATAGAATCATTGAATCTTAACATCTCTTGCTATGGAATTCAAGACACTATTTAGTTTCATCTAGTCTTGTGATCCACAACTGGATTAACTTGAATGTACTGTTGCCAATGGTAATTTTTTGATTGGCATTTGTCACACTCACTCTAAGCACAAATAATTTGAGAAATGTCAGCAATGCACTTTATTTGGCCAAAGAAAAAACAAAGTAATTAAAGATCCAAACTATAAAACTAAACATTGCATGTGTGAATAATGATGACTCCTATAAATATACATAAAGAATATAATTGTTGAGAAAAGTTAAATGTTTATTTTTTTATGAGATCTTCAGACATTATGGGTATATGAAACAGGAGACTGGTATGTTTAGATGGGACAGAGCAGTAGAATAAATAAAATGTACCAAATGTTGAGATTACGACCAGGCCTTGCACAAGATCGAGAGGCCTGGAGAAGAGCCATTAGGTAAAACCCGTCCAACCCAT
>JAOPUL010003827.1:12405191-12416108 GCA_027564515.1 Octopus rubescens | reverse complement strand
TCACGGCAGTGCTCCTCAAAGCATGCAAACGAGCCCTTGCAAAACCACTGCAGCTTCATTTTCAGAGCTTCCCTGTCAATGGTATGCTACCAGGAAAACTGAAGAAGGCGATAATATGCCCTATTCAGAAAGGAGGTAGCAGAGCAGATGCCAAACACTATAAGCCTATTTCTCTGACCTCACACACCAGAAAAGTCATGGAACGAATAGTCCGAAGGAAACTAATGGCATTCCTTGAACAGAATGACTTGCTGATTGACAACTAGCACGGTTTTCGAGCAGGTAGAATCTACCTGACACAGCTCTTACAGCACTAAGACTGGGTGTTAAAGGAGCTGCTGAATAACTCAAATGTGGACGTGATATATCTCGACTTTGCGAAAGCCTTTGATAATGTCGACTATGGTATGACATGTCACAAACTGCGTGACCTTGGCATAGTCGGAAAACTTGAAGAATGGATACATGACTTTCTAAAAGATAGAAGTGAGGTAGTGGTGGCCAACGGGGCTACCTCTGAGGAAATACAAATAATGACTGGTGTTCCACTAGGCACTGTCTTGGGACCACTGCTATCGATATTGGCCTCCTCAGACATGCCCTTACCTGCTCAAATAGCCACCCTTGCTAACTCTGCAGAAGATACAAATGTTTCTCGAAGGGTACAGAACCCTGGAGACCTTGCACATCTGCAACAAGAGTTGGATGCAATATACAGGTGGGCTGAGGAAAATAACACGCAGTTTAATGCTGGAAACTTCCAAGCCCTGCGCTACCAACACAGGAAGCTAAATGAAAAGCTGACGGGATACACTAGCCCAGGAACTATTGCAAACCCTGAATAAAAATCAGTGCGAGACCTGGCCATCGACATGAATAATGATGCATATTTCCAGGTGTATATTAATAAGTTGGCGGCAAAATGCAGGCGGTTGGCCGGATGGATCCTTAGAACTTTCAACATAATAGCACAAGAAACCATGATTGTCCTCTGGAGGACATTTGTTCTCAACCGTCTGGATTACTGCTCTCAACTATGCACATACATATGTATATATGTGCATGTGTGTTCCTGTGTGTGTGTGTGTGTGCGGGGGCGCGTATGTATATATATATACACACATATATATAAAAAAAAATATATATATAAGTCAATGAATAGAGGGCTCACGGATGGAGCCTGTATTACTAGAAATAGGAGCTAAAATCTCCCAGCTTGTTAAGTAAGTCTGATTTTGTATTGATAGGGGACGCAATTATCCCCATCGGACGAAAACAGCGAACGTGATGCACCAGATCCAAGGATTTCAAGCGATGCCATACGCTCTCATCGGTGGTGCTCGGTCGCGTCCGACTCATTACGTTCTGAGTTCAAATCCCACCGAGATCGACTTTCCCTTTCATCCTTTAGGGGGTCGATGAAATAAGTTCCAGTTGAGCACTGGTACTTATGTAGTGGAACGTCTTTGTTAGGAGATCGCCGGCTCGATCAGAGCTAAAACCTGGGTCTAAAAGAATGCAACACCACTACCACCACCACCATCAACGATAACATCATCATCACCACCACCACCACCATCTCCACTACCACCACCACCTCCACATATATATATATATGTCAATCAATGTTGACAGTTCCTACTACACCAACATTTCAGGCCTTGTGCCCATAATGGAAAGTATTATTTGGGTAGGAGTATGCGTACGCGCAAGCGCGCGTGTGTACGTGTGCAATCCAGAGGTTTATGATAACCTATCCCACAGATAATATGACCCACGAGTCACACAATTTAAATCCTGAACGATTTAAATAGATTTCATTAAGTTGAGCAAAAAACACCTAAATCAAATCATCAAAGACCGAGATTTGACTGGTTTGAGTTTTGTTTATGTGTGGGTGTATGTATATGTATGTGTGTTTATGTGTCTGTATGTCTAGAGATACTAATAAACATACACTCTCCACTTTGTAAATAACAGCCTAGACTTTATAGGAAGTACTCAACATATACAGTGAGTTATTGTTGCTGGTGGTGGTGGTTGTTGTGGTGGAGGTGGTAGTGCTGTTGTTGGTGGTGGTGGTGATGATGATGTTATCGTTGATGGTGGTGGTGGTGATGATGTTATCGTTAATGGTGGTGGTGGTGCAATTTTTTTAGCCCCAGGTTTTAGCTCTGATCGAGCCAAGTTTTAGCTCTGATCTCCTAACAAAGACGCTCCAATCGTGATCACATCTTTTTCTTTAAATTCGGGACCACATTTATCATTGTGCCCTATTGTATGAGGTTAGGATGTAATAAAGCCTGTACAAAACTAACAACAGATCCAGGCCAAATGTGAAATATAGGCCCCATTTCAACAGACAATATGTCCAGGCCAGATGTAAAAGTTCGTCCCCATTTCATCTAGTAATAAGCTCACGCTAGATGTGAAATATATACATTTCAAATTACTCATTAAGTATTTTAGTAATCAGTGCTAAATGAGTTACAAGTACGTACATGTAATTAGAAGTAACAGATCAAAATAAAAGAATTAGAACTATTTATATATATATATAAAAAAGGTAATTCTTTACCAAAGTGTCTTTTATTGCTTCTAACAGATGAAGCAGGCCCCTTCAAAATCGCAGACCATATCAATACTATATCAGGTCAGGTATTGGGCGTGTGCCATTGCAGCGCATCGCTGCATCCACCATTATTTGCTCAGGTCGTCCCGGTCAACCCTCCGAGCAGTATCTCAGTCAGTTCTCATCTTCGCGAGATTCTTCCTCATTCGCCGCGACCATGTGGCATGTAGCCGACCAACACGAGCTGTCACCCCAGCCGAATCTTCATAGAAGAGAACACGATACGCAGGATCTAACTTGGAAACTTGGAGCCACATGACGAAACAGTCTGAGCAGACGATCCCAAATCATACAAGTAACAGGACGCATACCAGTCGTTGGTTGGATACGAAATCCGATCAATGGTAACCTATAATCCTACGAAGCACCCTAGTACTATATTAATACACACAGAAGCTATCAGAACGAAAATCACTACAGACACTAACCCTAGACACTTTAACTATACGTGAAATAGGCCAGACGTGAAATTTAGGCCCCATTTCACAAGCTGTCCGATGCTACAAAAAACCTGTCGACCACACGAAGAAATGGCTTCAATGCAAAATGTTTTTTAATGGATATTCAATGCACACGACCACAGCATTTCTTCTCATTGTATTGACTGATAAAACACAACCACCTTGCCATCGCCATTATCATTATGCCGGCCTAAAATGGTATATAACTCATCACCAATATTTAACCTTTCTTTACAGACCTTCCCGCATAAAACTTGAATATTTCAGCCTCGAGTCCCAACTTTACTTTGACAGAACGGCTCAACAACCAATTGAAACTTAATACCGAAGCAAATCTTTTACCGAAGCAAATCTTTTACTGAACCGTATGGATATCTACTCGTTAGACCAGCTCAAATGGATATCTACTCGTTAGACCAGCTCAAATGGATATCTACTTGTTAGACCAGCTCAAATGGATATCTACTCGTTAGACCAGCTCAAATGGATATCTGCTCGTTAGACCAGCTCAAATGGATATCTACTCGTTAGACCAGCTCAAATGAATATCTGCTCGTTAGACCAGCTCAAATGGATATCTGCTCGTTAGACCTCAACATCCCTACCACAGTTACTACTTGTACAACTACTCCCATCATATTCCCAACCAACGACCTCGCCAACCCATTGTAACCATCCTCCACCAATAACGAACTCGACAGCAAACTTGCTACACTGGAATTATCCATCTTCAACTTTCTACAAATCAAACAAACCAATGCATTCCAAACAAACTTTCTTCAATCTCAACGCTTCACATTAAAAAAAAGGTTAAGACTGAAAGAGCTTTTTCTTGTTTCTTTACCTCACTTCTAATACAATTCTGCGTTGTCTTCCGAGACACCTACAAAGTAGCAGTGTTAGAACATTGTAATATTGGAATGTAGATAGCGAAAACAATTCACATTTTAAAATTGATAGAGGTCTTGCATATTTTACTGTTCTACTTACAGATTGTATTTATGATTTGCCTTAGCTTATTCAGATTGTCATTTAGGCCTTTACTCACAAAACCAAGTGCACCGATTATTATTGGTATAAATGTGAATTTATAATTTAGGCATGTATATCTGTATGTACATCATATATATATATATATATATATATATATATATAGTATGTAGGTGTATCATCATCATCATCATCATCAATTAGCGTCCATTTTCCATATTGGCATGGGTTATACGGTTTGGCTGGAGACTGGCAAGCCGGGGAGCTGCACCAGATTCCAGTCCGTTTTGGCATGGTTTCTACGGCTGGATGCCCTTCCTAACACCAACCACTCCAGGGTACCTTTAACGTGTCACCAGCACGAGTGTTTTTAACGTGTCACCGGCACGAGAATGTATGTATATAAGAACGAGAGAAACCTATATGATGAAAATATTTATGGTAGAGATTTATTTAATCGTTGGAAAACAAAACAAAACTACGATCGTTTCCAAAGTACAAAAATAAATAACCCAAATACAATATAATAAATAATAGGTTATTTACCTTTTGCATTAATAGACACAAATTTGTATATGAACACAAACAATGGACTTCTTCAACCGGTTATTTCGATTTGGGTGTGAAAATGAAATCAGAACAGCGTTTGAAACGCAGCGACAGAATTTAAGCGATGTATGTATGGAAGGCAATATGGATATAAAAATAAAATAAGCTGTTAGGTATTTTCATTTAATGTGTAGAAAATTCAAATACGTAGTAATTTTAATAATTAAGATAAGGCAATAGAAACACAAGCATGCGTTGATACAATAACATACAAATACGGACATACGTACATACATAAGCAACTTTAAACATATATTCATACAGGCATACATTCATACATGTACACGTCCATACACATATACATTTAGGCATCCGCAAGTACGTCTATTACCATATCCATATATGTAGATATATATACAAAATTATATTTCCTATCAAACAAATATAAATAAAAATACAATTAAGCAAACACCTCTATTCGATTGAATCTGCCACCAATTTGATACAAAACATTTAAAAGATATCATTAAAAATGTAGATATATAATAACATTTTTTAAAAAGGGGTGGTGTCTAAATAAAGGGAGGTACGGGTATATTGATTGGAGTTAATATATTTATTAGTAAATGTAAATATCTTATTACTATATAAAAAATAATGTAGTGATGATTGCTAACTAAAGATTAATCTAACTAAAAAATTATGAATTTAAGGAATAATAGTAGAGTATTAAAAAAATATAATTATTGTTAAACTAGTAAAGCCAAATAGTAGTGGTTTAAGATATATATAAGTTACAACAAGATACTATGATACGCCTAATAAAATTCATACTAAGTACCGAAATAGGGTTATAATTTATTAAGTGTAGTTATAATAATAAATGTAAAGATATCTCTTTATAGTATAGAAAGGATTTGTATTTAAAATGTTAGCATCTGATATGTTGGCATGTTCATCATACCGATTAATCATAATTAAATTGTTATTCTTACTATATTTATTGATGTAGAATGCCTCAGATAGACATAGTCCACACCATCTATTACCACCTACAATTGACCAATCAATTTTATATTCAATCTTTCTATCAACTAGTGAATGTATGAATTTAGCTAAGGATGTATAATTAACTTTATCTTTATATCTAAATGTAGATCTATGATGATTCCGCTCATTTTAAAAGTAGATGAGGAGGATGCACTAATGTAAACATGTTCTTTACCCTGGACAGTGACAGAACATTTATATACAATAATTTTTCCTAAGACATTTATTATTAATAGGACATTAGGTGTTATCGCGACAGTTACAAAGAGTAAAGTTGCCACAACTATTAGGTATACCCTGCTCCGATACGTTAATATTATCAATATTATTGTTATTTGTATTAGAATCAACTAAAACATTATTGTTTATATTAGGTAGTACCAATGGACTAGGTAAGCTACCATTATTATTAGCTAGATAGTTTAGTTTACGACAATTACATCTAGATATGCAATCATCTATATTGGGCATGATGGAGTATGCTAATTTGACAGTGTGCCTAATAACAATTCTATGATATTGGCTAGATTTAGGGAAATGTTTATCTAAAGCTAGAAAAAAAACATTTTGCTACATTAGAGGCAACACTTAGACTGAACAGGGGGGGGTGGGTTAAACCACAAAACATTCCTATACGAGTTGCGTTTTCAGCTACTCGAGTTAGGGATTTTGTTTTTATTTACACTGCTTACATATATATTTGCTCCCTTACAATTACTATCTATATTTATATGGTTTGTCATATTACACGTCTTTTACTTACAGTAGTTATAATTACTGACATTATTAATACAGCAGTGTTGTTTTCAGTATCATCATGATTATTATCAGTATCCTTAAGTGTGTTGGTACGGTACCTATTATGTTGTACATTACATTTAATATTACTAAGTTTAATAATGTTGTTTACACCATTTAAGTACATGTTATGGGTTTTATCATATGTATTAGTCTTATTCGCAGGATAATGTTTGTTGATTTCATTACAGTTTTTTTTATTGCTAATAGATATTATAGTATCTTTGTAATTATTTACGTTATACTCAGTGAGAAATGTTAATTTATCCTTATAATCCGCCCTATTCAAAGCCTCATTATAGAAACTAACACTTTGGTTAAATATTTCTTGGTTAGCAGAAAGTGATGATATACGGGATGATATACCATATATTATAGAATCAATGACAGTCTTAAAATGGTTTGAAAAACGATTAACGTAATTTAACGTCTGGTTTGGCTTATGGAAAGGCCTATAAAGACCATTAGTAAGATCTAAAGTTACACCCAGGAAATTAACTATTTTTTGATTATCATCCAAAGTAAGACCTGCATTAAAATTTTGAAACTCCTCCCTAATACAATATAATGCGAACAAGGTCAGTGACCTGTGCTAAGTCATTTGATCCCACAGTAATATTGAAATTGTTTAGCATATTATTTCTAGTCCAGAATTTATCATTAAAGGTAATAATTGTTTTCCTTGCTACTAATATATCTACGTAATTCTTGTTAGCTTAGAATTTCTCATAGCAAACATAAGAGCCTTATTGAGAAGAATAGGAGAACTTGAAGACTAATAATTACCAATGTCGAATTGCGCAAATTTAACATTATTTTTATTCTTAATATCATTAAACCAATTAATAACTTCTATATTGTTAGACGACGACAGGTTTCTCACGTTCTTTATTTCTTTCTTTATACATCCCTTGTATCGTACTACATAGTATTATTATTTGTAGAATGATACTTGTATGAGCTTTTTAATGAGTTTCACTGGATTCGTGTAATCCAATTATTGCGAATTAATCTCTCTTTCTCTGTCTGTCTGTCTCTCTCTCCATATATATATTACGGATGAGAAAGGGAATAAGTTGCTGTAGAAAACACCAGATCTCTGAAAACCAGTTGGTGTTGAATCACCCATGGGTAGATTTTATCGTCTATTCCTTCCCTACTCCAAAATTAATAAAATGAGTATATATAGTCAAGAATTTATTTTGGAAAACGTACTGCCTCCTTGCTGTTAAAGATATCTTGATTCCGCTTGAACAAATCAAACATTTTAATTTCTTATTTCAATTTGGTTTCTATTTCTGTTCTTCATAATGGTTGTATGTCACCATCATATTCCAGTATTTTTTTTTATTTCGAATAGTTTTAATGTATACGGCACTCCCATTGAACGTTATGCACTTACCGCCATTTTAAGGCCTTACCTTATTTTCCTCAATAAATACAACCATAACAACTGATCTCGGTGCATTTGAAAAGCAAGCGTTAACATTCATAAGTTTAAAGTAAAAATTAGCGATAGTAACCTAACCCATTCTCCTTCCTTTGCCAGTAGGAAACAACCCGAAACGTATTTGAGCAAACACTCACACTCTCTCTCTCTCTCTCTTTATATCACTAAATAACCGATATATTCTTATATTCATATAGAAAAATATGATTGAGTGAGTGACCTCCGTATGTCCCGATGCATAACATATCAACCTCACAAAGGTAATATTAAATTGAATCTAATAAAATGTGAACTAAGCATATAAAACTTCAAAGCTAAGTAATATTGAATGATACTAAGTCTAGCATGATTCTATTTCTACCACTCAACTGATCTTTTCAGACTAAATAATAATAACATTTTTTTAAAATTAGCTAAATTTTCTCCTAAATCATGTATTCTCTTTCCAAATATTCGATTCGATTATATAAAATGTTTTAAATCGTGTCAAAGTTTTCTAATTTATAAAATTAAATGTAACATCTTCCAAGTGATTTCACTGTTGAGGCATGCTGTTATCATTATCTAAAACCTGCATTTCTTAGTGAAATCTCTCCGAAGCCAACCAGACTAGAATTATATAATTTACTGGAAGATTAGCATCTATCATGCAATTTAAACATCAGAGAAATTATCTCTTCTCTAAGAATTTCTCTGATGTGAAAGGTTAAAGTAATCGTTCCTTTAATCTTAGTGTAAGCTTCACAGATGTGCTTCAATATTGGATTATTGATGGAAATAAAGTTGAAGTTCTTAAACGATTTGAGTGCCTAGGAGTTTATCAGTTTATACAATCAAATAACATTAAGTGTTTTCAGATACACTTTAAGTGTGATATAATAGACATAGATTCGTTAAAGTTGCAACATATTTGAGACAAAGGTTATATGTTGATTCACTTCTACAAAAGGAGCAGACACTGTATTGTACTAGGCCTCCTGCTACTTGGCAGGATTCTACCAGATCTCACTTTATATAGGTCATGGTTACAATATTATTCGCCCATAAACAATTTCCTCTCAGATGAGTTCCCTAACCTATTGGCTCAGTACAAAATTATGTTTTCTTTGAATTGTGTATCTAGACTAACACCATCTTCAAACTATGTTCTTTAGAAGACATAAAGAATTTACTGAAAGTAAAGAAAACATTAAGCAATATTATAATAGTCTCAAATTAAAAAAGAAATAGCGACGTAGGGATGCATATTAACTGTACTGTATCGGAATTCAATATCGACGCTAATGACACAATACTGCCCCAGTCGTTGATGTATGAACTATTTATACGTTTATTAACAATTTGGCATCCTGTCAACATTCAATAGCTCTGTTTCACTACACAGAAATTTACATTTAGTATTAATTTTGCGACAATGGATTTGAAATCCACACAGTTATACACTTGCAACTCTGAAATTTAAAGAAACATCAAACCCAAGTATAAATATTATAATGCATAGGTAGAACATAGGCAAACTGTGTATTTCTCTCTTCAAGTCTACACATGATTGTTAGTAACGCGTTTTATATAAACAACAAACTAATCTTTATACTGATTACAAACGAGGACTGGAAATCGTGTTTGCGAATATTATTGATTTTGATATTAAAAAACAACTTAATACGACTTTGATTCTATTTGTGCAATGTAGGGATTGAGACAGAATTTGTTAGTGTTTTATTGACTTACTGCATTACAATGTCTAGATTTCATTCCAATACATCCTGAGTTGAAATTCTTCCAGGGATCATACATATCTATAATTAATTCAATGGTGACGAGATAGCATTTATTATTTTACTAAAAATAAAGGTAGCGAGTTGGCAGAATTTTAGAGAGAGGAGTGTGGACATCGCTCTGAAATCAATGAAAACACATTTTCTGAAGACTGATGTTGGGGAATAAAATGTGGGAGTATCATTCCATGGTATTGCATCATTCATCTTCTGCAAGATCTAAGAAGTTCAAATAACATCAACTGGCACAGAATGTTTTGGAGTTGACAAGTTTGACATTTTCCTTGATTATCTGGAATGTGGCTTAACAGTGAACAGAGAGCGATATTGAAACATTGAAAACATTTCAAGAAGCTCTTAGGCTGAAGAAACTGAAGAAAAGTAGGAGAACAATTTACATTGAACAGGAGAATGCGTGAACACACATCTATTTGACAGGAAATCAGCTACTCGCCAAAATCAGTTTTTCTGTGGTCCTCCATCCATCATAATGAACAAACCAGATCAATTATTCTATAACTTCTACACGTCGCGTCCATTGAAAAACATCTGGGGACAGCAATTTTATGAGAGGAACGACGTGAAAAAGTGGCGACAATAATGCTCACGTGAACCGTTGTAAAAAGGATTCTAATGTTGGGTTCAGCAATGGCGCAAACGAATTACTTGTAATGGAGACTCTACTGAGACATAAATCTATAGAGATGATGTGTTACCCTAGTACCATGTGCAATGTGAACGATCTAGGTCAGACACTAATTAGGTTATGTCTACCTTCGCAATACTTTCCGGATAATCCTCCTTATACTCACACTTACACTTACACACACATACATATATAATGTTGACTTTCAGAAGATAGAGTTATTAATACAAGCAAGAATAATATTGCCTAATGACCCGGTGAAAATACAGACGAAACTTCAACGCTGCAATAGATTGGAAATGATTCGACCAATGTATATATAAGCGGTAAAGCCCGATGGTCTTCTACATGCTTCTCGCCTACTCTTATTCACTCACAAGCTAAAGGTCGAGTCTGTTAACAATTGCATTTGCCCAAGATGTCAGCCAGTGAGGGCGAATGCGGGACCTCGTGGTGGCTAAGCAAACTTTTTAACCATTCCATCTTATAATGCCTATCTATCTATCTATCTATCTATCTATCTATCTATCTATCTATCTATCTATCTATCTATCTATCTATCT
>JAOPUL010003827.1:11898189-11908489 GCA_027564515.1 Octopus rubescens | reverse complement strand
GATGCCACGCAGTGGGATTGAACCCAGAACCATGTGGTTGGGAAGCAAGCTTCTTACCACACAGCCACGCCGCGCCCCACACAGCCACGCCGCGCCAGACACAGCCACGCCGCGCCTATATATATATATTTAAATATATATATATATTCACTTGTTTTGGTCATGAGACTATAGCCATGCTGAGGCTCCGCCTTGAAGAATTTTAGCTGAACAAATCGATCCTAGTACTTATTCAACACCGGTTGTCAAGTGTGGGGTGGGGTGGGGTGGGTGGGCAAAAACAGATGCAAAGACAAACACATACGTTGGAGAGAGAGAGAGAGAGAGAGAGAGAGAGAGGGTGTCTTTCAGTTTCCATCTATCAAAATCCACTCACAAGGCTTTTGGTTGGCCCAAGTCTATTAATAGAAGACACTTGCCCAAGCTGCCATGTAGTGGGACTGAACCTGGAACCATACGGTTGGGCAGCAAGCTTCTTACCACACAGCCACACCTGTGTCATCAAATATCAAGGCACAACCATGGCTGTTTGGCTTAAAAAGTTCACAACCACATGGTCTCTGGTTCCATCTGACTGCATGGCATCTTGAGCAAATGACATCTACTACAGTATCAAGCTAACCAAAGACTTCAATAAAAAGGCCAGATAGAAACTGTGCATGTGTCTGTCTGTGTTTTGTTGTGTATCTTAGCAGTAGGACTGAAAGAGATTGCTAAAATAAGCTCCAAACTTTAAAAAAAAAAAGTATGAACTGGGGGTGATAAACTACAGCACTTCAAGACAGTGCACCCCCAAGGCTACAGTCCAGTGACTGAAACAAAATAGGGGAAAATATAAACACACCTAAATATATATAGGTCAGAGGTGACAGCGCTTATTAACAAGGATGGGCTCATGGTGACAGACAAAGGAGAGATGGAAGAGGTACGCAAAACCTTCTACACCAACCTTTTTAAATCATCAGGGAAGCTCAATCTTCCACTGCCACAAACGGTGGAAGAAGTGCCACCTATTCTGGTCAGTGAAATCGAAAATGCCCTCAAACTGATGAAAACAGACAAAGCTCCTGGGAAAGATGGCATCACAACGGGGATGTTAAGATACGGAGGTGAAGAGCTGTAGAAAATCCTCAGTCTACACTTCAATCGCTACCTGAAGGAGGGTAAAATACCCTAACTATGGAAAGAGTCAAATAACATCTTGCTTCATAAGAAGGATGATAAAGAAGATTTAAAAAACCGCCGCCCTATATGCCTCTTGTCTCACCTCTGTAAACTGTTTACTAGGGTCATAGTCACCAGACTATCAAAACACCTCAAAGACCAACAGCAAAGAGAGCAAGCAGGTTTCCATAGGGACAACAGTACAATAGATCACATGCTCACTCTAAGACAGCTCATGGAACAAGCGAATTAAATGACAAAAACAATGGAGATGATACTTTACCTTTCATTTTCAGTTCTTTCTCTGGAAATTGTTCAAGACCCATTCCAGGTAGATGTGTGGTTATCTGTTCGTAATCTGGAGCCAGATGAGAATAGAATGAGATAAGAATGAATACAATAACAATAATCCTTTCTATTATAGGCACAACGCCTGAAATTTGGAGGGGGGGGGGGCTAGACAATTACATCAACTCCAGTAGTCAACTGCTACTTATTTCATCAACCTTGAAAGGATGAAAGGCAAAGTCAACCTCAGTGGAATTTGAACTCAGACTGTAAAGACGGATGACATGCCACTAAGCATTGTGTCTGGTGTGCTAACGATTCTGCCAGCTCACTGCTTTTAATTTGTTCTACTATAGGCAAAAAGTTTGAAATTTGGAGGAAGTGGTTAGTTGATTACATCAACCCCAGTGCTCAATCAACCATGAAAGAATGAAAGACAAAGTCAACTTCAGCGGAATTTGATATTTTAACTCAGAACATAAAGAGCCCGAAAAAATGGCCCAAAAGCATTTCATCCAACACACTCATGAGTCTGCCAGCTCACCACCTTAATAATAATAATAATAATAAGTCCTTTCTACTATAAGGCACAAGACTGTGAAATTTGGGGGGAAGAGGCAAGTCAATCACATCGATGCAAATCCTTGACTGATACTGATTTTATGAACCCCGAAAGGATGAAAGGCAAATTTTATGGAGCCCGAAAGGATGAAATCGACCTTGGCAGAGTTTGAACTCAGAACATAAGACAGACGAAATGCCGCTAAGCATTTTGTCCAGCTTGCTAACAATTCTACCAGCTGGTCACCTTAATAATAATAATAATAATAATAATAATCCTTTCTATTATAGGCACAAGGCCTGATTTTTAGGTGAGAGGTATGTCGATTATATTGACCCCCATCTTCCACTGGTACTTAATTTATCAGCCCCGAAAAGATCAAAGGCAAAGTCAACCTCAGCAGAATTTGAACTCAAAACGTGAAGACAAATGAAAGGCCGCTAAGCATTTTGTTTGAAATGCTAATGATTCTACTAGCTTACCGCCTTAATAATAATAATAATAATAATAATTGTTCCTAATATAGGCTCAGAGCCTGGAATTATTTGATTAAATTAAATCCAATATACAACTAGTAGTCTTTTATTGACCATGGAAGAATAAAAGGCAAAGTTCATCTCAGAAGGACTTGAACCCAAAACATATAGAGCAGAACAAATACTGTTTGTCATTCTTCATTTTTATCAATGCTCTACTGATTCTGCCAATCCCCCACTCTTTTAACAACAGCAATTATAAAATAAAACTATTTCTAATATAAGGCACAAGGCCCGGAATTGGAGAGGGGAGGGGTAGTTCCTTACATCAATCTTAGTATATGACTAGTTCTTCATTTTATTAACCCCGAAAGGATGAAAGGCAAAGTTGACCTTGGCCTCATTTGAACTTGGAATGTAAAGTGTCATAAAAAATACTGCAAAACATCTTTATGATGTTCGATGGTTTTGCCAACCTACCACAGGGAAACAGGTGGTATAAACATTCACCAGAGAAAGATCTTAGAGAGCAGTGGTTCTGCAAAACCTGGATATTTTTTTAGGGGGCACACACACACCAAAAAAAGTAAAACACAAGTCAATTAAGAAAAATTTGAGGGCTACCAGAAGGATGCTTGAGGGCTGCATGTGTCCCTGGGAGCTGCAGTTGAGAACCGGTCTTAGAGAACGACAAAGTGACCATCCTCTGAGATATGTCAATACACACAGATGGGAAGATATGGAAAATTAGTCAGATATTGTGGTCAAGAACCTTCTAACAGAGGTATGAGTCCCAATAGATAACAGTGCATCTCTCATATAAATAAACAAATTATCAAAAGATTTGCTTTCATTAATTATCTATCCAAGAGCAGCAAGCTGGCAGAATCATTACTGTGCCAGACAAAAATGCTTAGTGGCATTTCTTGTAGCTCTTTATGTTCTGTGTTCAAATGTTGCTGAGGTCAACTTTGCCTTTCACCCCCTCCAGAGTCCATAAAATAAGTACCAGTTGAGTACTGGAGTCAATGTAATCAACTTGCCCTCTACTATAAAATAGCTGGCCTCATGGGAAATTTGGAGTCCCTATCTATCTATCCACATTAATACAAAATTTTACTTCAAATGCTGGGTTACCATTGTTAATTTAATCTGCAAATAAACATTTAAGGATCATTCACAAAAACTAAGAGCTTACCGCAATCAGCAGCCTCTTGATCCATTCCTAGAGGTAGAGTGTTCAAATTGTACCGATCTCTCATTTTATCACCGGGCCGGTTACGTGTCCAGAATTTCCTGTTTTAAAAACAGAGGATTAAAAAATTTTGATGAAGACGTACAAACACACACACACACACACACACACACACACACACACACACACATTTATCATCGTTGTCTTTTAACATCCAATTTTACATCCTGACTAACATGGGTTAGTCAGGATTTGCTATGGCAGATTGTCTAACTATTATTTTAAGTATCCCAGCTATTACAAGCAAACAACTTCAGGTATATATTTTGCACTTATTATTAAATTAAAATAAAATGAAATAAAACAAATTTCTCATTTGTATATTTACAGTAAACATATCTTATCAATACCAACACTACTGTTTAACTGGAAGTTAATTAACTGGTAGTTAATTAAGAGATGTGACATTTTTAGTGTCCAAGCAACCAACCACCAATATATAGCATTTTATTGACTTTTCTCTCCTAATGAGAACCAACAAGACCAAAACAGGCCATAACTACCAAAAATCAGGCACATCTCCACTCCTCCAGCATAATCTGGCTTAATTTTTGGTCGACTGAAGTTCTGGGAGTTATCTGTCTTGCATTATGTGAGAATATGTTTCGTTGAATTTTCTTGTTAGCATCATTTTCATCATCATTTTAACATCCACTTTTTCTATGCTTGTATGGGTCAGATGGAATTTGTCAAAGCAGATTTTCTACAACTGGATACCTTTCCTGTCATCAAATCTCATCTGCTTTTCCAAGCAAGGTATTATATCCCTCAAGGCCAGATGTTTTTCACACAAGACCAGAAACAAACAACCTCACTTGCTCATTTGCAACCATCACAGGATGATGTCTAGGCAAAGATACACACACATATATGCATATATGTATATACACACAACAGGCTTCTTTCAGTTTCTGGCTACCAAATCCACTCACAAGGCTTTGAATAACCTGAGACTATGGTAGAAGACACTTGCCCAAGGTGCTGTGCAGTGGGACTGAACCTAAAATCCCATTGTTGGGAACCAAATTTCTCAACCACACACCCATAACTGCACCTATTCAACTGATTAAAGATTATTTTCACTCATCACTCAATGTATATGCGCGTGCATATGTGCCACGTAAAAAGCACTAGTGCTGGTGCCAGATGAAAAGCACTGGTGCTGGTGCCATGTAAAAAGCATTGGTGATGGTGCCACACAAAATGCACCCATTAGACTCTGTAAAGTGGTTGGCAATAAGAAGGGCATCCAACCATAGAAACCAAGTCAAAACAGATTATGGAACCTGGTGCAACCCTTGGCCTTGCCAGTTCCTGTCAAACCATCCAACGCATGCCAGCATAGAAAATGGACGTTAAATGATGCTGCTGCTGATGATGATGATTGATGATGTGTATATGTATGTTGTAAAACCTATGTGGTGTAGTCATTAGGAATAATATGTTGAAATATGCTCCATGAACTTTATGTGTGTTGTGTGTGTGTAACAATAATGTGTATAATAAATGCTGAGACTTACGTGGTGTGGTCATTGGAACCAGATGCTAAAATGTGTCCCATAGGATGCCATGCCAGACTCCATACCATTCCTTCATGGGCTTCTTCCATTCCACCCACTTCTTTGTCAATTCTGAGAAAGAGAAAGATTAAATAACGACAGACTTATACACACACACACACATTTATTATCTTTTACTCATTTCAGTCATTAGAGTGTGGCCATGCTGGGGCACCACCTTGAAGAATTTTTAGTCGACCCCAGTACTTATTGTTTAGCCTGGTACTTATTATATCGGTCCCTTTTGCCAAACCACTAAGTTATGGGAACATAACACAGCCCTTGGGGGTCAATATGAGATTTTGTTGTTAAACTTTATCTGCAATAAATTGCTTATACTTCTACAATACACAAAATATTTTAACTATTTTTTGATACAATTCTTAATAATATTTAACTATAAAAATATAATGGGATCTTTTTTAAAATTTCAAATGGCTATGGGGGTCTACTAGAGTAAAATTCCCAAAGGGGTCCATAGGAAAAGAAATGGTTGAGAACCACATACCCTACTTCACGACACATAAAAAGTTCAACCCAGATACTTACCCTACTTGCCAGAACATAATAGTCCCATCTGATCCTCCACTGCAGAAGAGTCCTTCATGAATTGGGTGCCAAGCAGCAGCTGAAAAAGACACAACAGAGAAACCACGACCAAATAATAAAATCTAATATTGAGATTTAGCCACAAATTTTAGGGGGATAAATATTGATTATATTGGTTGATTATATTGGTTTCAAATGTTGGCACACATGAACAGCAACTTTAGGGGAGGGGGTTAAGGCTGATTACATTGACCCCAAAACTCAACTGGCACTATTTTATCAACCCCAAAAGTATGAACAGTCAGCCTCGACAGAATTTGAACTCAGAGCATAAAGACAGACAAAATGCCGCTAAGCATTTTGCCCAGCATGCTTACGATTCTGCCAGCTCACTGCCTTATTTAGTTGATTATATTGGCCCACAGTATACTTTCTTGTATTCTCTTACAATCATTGAATTGTGGTCATGCTGGGGCACTGTTGTCTAGGATTATATTGATCTTGAGATTCAGCTTTTTAACTGTGACGATGGTGTGGCATTGTCAATTTATTTCAACCCTTGTATTTATTTGATTGATTGCAGAAGAAATGTTTTTAATGCAACGAGACAGAATATGAAAACAGAAGAATAAGTAATGTAACAAAACAACAACGTATTTTGTTATCAGCTACTCTACCATCCACCTGAAATTTATGTTATCAAACTCAAATCAGCAAAATCAACCTCACCAGGATTTGATCCAACAATGTATAAGGGGACGTAACTCAATACTGTCAATTTAGTCTGCACCCTACAAACCTTTTTCACATCAACTTCCCTAAAAATACTTGCACCCTACAGATGCTTATATCCACAACCCAAACTTCTACAACGACCAACAAGTTGCAGATGCTGAGGGAATCTACCCAAACATTATAAATGGAACCAAGATTATCACAACAACAACAACAACAAAAAACTAACATTTACATTGTATTATACAGGTATATGAGGTGGTATCAAAGAGTTCCTGGACTAGTTCTGTAGCGTCAACAGATGGCAGCACACGGTTGCGTGCGCAGTGAGAGCTAGCAGTGACCTTCATGAGGCAGTGTGTTGAGTGACATCGCAAGTTATGAAATTTGTGTTTTTGTGATCACGTGTATACTGTAGTCTGTAATTTTGTCATGGACAGGAAAGAACATTGCGTCAAAGTCTGTCGAAGATCTCCATCAGCATACCACTGATGACCCATCTTTCATGTCGAGGATCATCACCGGTAACAGGAGTTGGGTCTATGGGTATGACCCTGAGATGAAGCATCAGTCATCACAATGGAAGAGGCATGACAGATCCGCAGCTCAATCAAGAGCATGCTCATGGTCTTTTTTGACATCTGCGGTATTGTGCATCAAGAATTCGTCCCCCAGGGGCAGACCGTCGATCGAGATTTCTACTGAGGCATTTGAGGGAGGACATTCAGTGAAAGCAACCGTATCTGTGGAGCACAAAGAATTGGATTCTTCACAACAACAATGCACCCTGTTACCAGACTCTCCTCACTCGTAAGTTTCCCACCAGATTCAGCACCTGCGGACTTCAATCTCTTCCCCAAGATGAAAATGCAGCTCAAAGGTCACTGTTTTAACACAATTATCAAGATCCAGAGCAATTTGCAGAAGGTCCTCGACTCGCATATTGAAAACGACTTCCAGGCCGGAACGCTGGGACTGGTGTATTGCTGTGCAAGGTGACTATTTCAAAGGAGATGATGTTAAAACTTAGGTAAATAAGTTATTTTTTATTGAACATAACTAGTCTGGGAAATGTTTGATACCGCCTCGTATACACATAAACACATCTGCACACTAACCCGACATAAACATGACTTGATGCCCTTCTTGTTTCCAAGCACTAATATATAACCTATATGCCAACCCTACACTAATCTTTATCCTATACTTAAGTCCTAAACACTAATCTATATTCAAACTCTCTACTCAGGTTCTACAAATACATACATCTCATACTCTAACCTTACATTAACAATAATCTTTATACTATATAGGACCATCACATTATAAGTTTAATCCTGTGTAACCTTCCACAATCCTGCAGCAGCTGTGTAATTAACCCTTTGGCACTCAGATTACTGTCAAATTCCTTATTTATTCACATTGTATTTATTCACATTGTTTTGAATTTATCCTGCATTATCTCAAAGCTTTGAGAGTTCAATGATGAGATTGTTTATTTGTAGAATGATACTGTAGGGTAGGTATGAGAAGCTGGATCTGGCCAGTTTGAACATAAAACAAGTAGAATATTTTGGCTGAATATGGCCAGTTTAAATGCTAAAGAGTATTGACAGTTGTGTTTGCAGTAAAGCCCAAAGCAGTATGTTTTTTGCCCAGGTTTACATCAAGTTAATCTGCAGTTTTGAACAAATAACTATGTTGTCAATAGTAAAGGACTTTTACTTCACAACCACTTATTTACTCGAAATAATTGAAACTAGTAAACAACAATGGGCAGACAATAAAAAAAGGAAAAAGCAAAATAAAATGAAAAAAACAATTGTAAAGATTTACAGAACAAGAATTATCACTAAGGAGGACCCCATGGGACGACTCACAAATTTGATCCCTTCTTAGAATATATAAGGATGACTCTTACCAGTTGCTTCCTTTTTGTGGCCCCTGAATGTCTGCATTTCTTCTTTCATGTTACGAATGTCAAACAACTTCAACAAGTGGTCCCTCGATGCTGTCAATAGCCAGTTACCATTTCTGTTCCATTTCAATTCCATCACAGTACTCTTGTGAGCATGGCTGCAGGAGAAGGAAAAAAAAAGCACAGGGTCAAAGAGTATTGTGGGGAGCACTCAATCATAATTAAGGTAATTAATATTATAAAATGAATTATTCAATTACACTTTGTCATACCATGACCACCATCACATCATCATTGTCACTGTCATCATCCTCATCCATCACCTCTTCATAATCATCCTCATTTTTTAAGTCCACTTTTTCCGTGATGGTACAGGTTAGTCAAGACATTAAGGTTACATTCTATTGATGATAGAAAGGGCCAGGTGCCCTTTCTATCATCAACCCTTGTTTTACAAGCAACATATTTTTTATTCCACTAGTTTGTATATGTCAAAACTGCTTAGCTATGAGACATAATGTTTACACGAGACATACACAAACATCATTGTTGCTCAACGTGAAGACACAGAAACTAACAAACATACAAACAACAGGCTTCCATACAGTTTCTATCTACCAAATTTTACTCCCAAGGCAATGGGCAGCCCAAGGATAGTATAAAAGTCATTTGCCTAAGGTGTCATGTAGTAGGATGGAATTCATGACATCGTTGCAAAGTGAACTTTGTAATCACACAGTCATGCCTACCTTTAAAATATTGCTGCCCCAGGTGAGACATGAACCACCACATTTTTAGGGATATATCAATAAAGACAAGGAAGGTGCTGTCCATTAATATGGCATGCTAATAAATTGTGTCCACACACATACAAACATGCATGCATACATGCACACAAACAGATAAAAAAAAGTATGTAGGTTAGTATAGAGGTTAGCTGCCCTGCTGATGTGAACGTCTCTTTGAAAATCAAAGAGAAAGAAGATAACTATGCACAACTGCTTTGAAACATCCAACTTCTATATCCAGATTATATATTCATATTTATAGCAATAATAACTGGTGCACTTGGTTTTGTGATAAGCTAGGGCTTTCAGAAAAATAAATCAACCAGCTAATTTGCACATTACAAATACAAACTTTAAGTGGAACAGTAAAAATATGTAAGACATTTTTCAAGTTTAAAATGCAAATTTGTTTTTGTTATCTACATTCCAATAATGGACCTTTGTATGTTTATTAGAAACCAGCTCCTTCTTTAGAGAAAGTTTTCAAATTAAAAATAGAAGGAAAACACACACACAAACACATCATCATTATCATTTAACGTCCATTTTCCATGCTGGCATGGGGACGGTTTGACCAGAGCAGGCAAGCAGAAGAGCTGCATCAAGTTTCAGCTCTTCCTAATGCCAACCACTTTACAGTGTGTATTGGGTGTCTTTTACGTGTCACCGACATACATACATAGAAACACGGGTCTTACATTGTGGCTAAAGACTGTGATGTCTTGGGGTCCCACAGTTTAATGGGTTGTTGGTTATCTTTACTGCCAGAAGCAATGAGTGCCTTCTGTGGATGCCAGTCAACACATTTGACATCAGCTCCATGACCTGAAAAGAAGAAGAAAAAAAAAAAGAAAACCAGGTGAGAAATAGGTGATGACTAAATACTGAAATATCTGAGATGTGTTACTGTTCATTAATAAATATAATTAAGGTGGCGAGCTGGCAGAGTCGTTACCGCGCCGGGAGAAATGCTTAGCGGCAATTCTTCCGACTTTACGTTCTGAGT
>JAOPUL010003827.1:11879840-11891971 GCA_027564515.1 Octopus rubescens | reverse complement strand
TGGAGAGACAAGATAACATCGGCGGACCCTGCGATATAATGCGGGACAAACGCAAGGAAGAAGAAGAAGAAGAAGAATGAGTTAAGTGTTTCCAGTTGATTGAATAGCCTGTTGCGGATTGCAGCAGAGGATTATTTACATTAAAGAAGCAAGTGTCTGAGGAATACTCAGCCTCTTATATTATGATGACACCACAAGGTCCAGTCCTTGTTGCAGTGTGGTGGCTTATGAGCCTCAATGAAAGCTATGATAACAGAGCAAAAGCTTCTAGAAGAGCCTCCCATCCTGGACAGGTCAAGGCATAGGGGCCAGACTGATATGGACAGGTTCTTCCTAGAGGTAAAAATGGGTTTGCATAGAACCAACACTCCTAGCTAGAAAAAGAAAAAAAACACAGTTACAGAAGCATCAATGATAATTCAAAACCAACAAAACCAATAATTCAAAACCAACAAAACCCAGAGTCGACAATAGTGGAGAAAAGTGGTTGGTGGCCATTGCTCCATAGAGAGCAAAGGGCTTAAGTAGAGGAGCATTGATGACAATCCAAAACTATCAAGACCAGAGAGAGGACAGCCCAGGGTCAAGAACTGTGGTGTAAAGTTGTCATCAAGAGCTTATGCCCCGTATATATATATATATATATATATATAGGCGTAGACGTGGCTGCGTGGTAAGAAGCTTGCTTCCCAACCCCACGGTTCCGGGTTCAGTGGATTTGGTAGACGGAAACTGAAAGAAGCCCGTCATATACATATATATGTATGTATGTGCTGGTGGTACACTCTGGAGTGGTTGGCATTAGGAAGGGCATCCAGCTGTAGAAACCAAGCCAAAAATAGACTGGAGTCTGGTGCAGCTCCCCAGCTTGCCAGTTTCCAGTCAAAACCGGCTAACCCAGGCCAGCATGGAAAACAGACGTTAAATGATGATGATGTTTCAATTTGATATTGGTTGCCAGAAGATGTCATCATGGATTACCAAATAGTTTTGTTCACTGAAGTTATAAACAAGACTATCAGCTCGTTAGATTCATTGATCCAGGGGTACTTCCAGCTAACAAGATGCAATGATGTCAAAACACCAGCTGCCCCAGAGGGGAGGGGAGAGAGAGAGGAGTAGGTATATGCATAATTCAACCAGTACATCTGGGTCCAGTATCTCAGACCTGCTTGCAATAACATATATGAATGTTTAGCAAGTTGAACATTCAACACCTTCGACTCCTAGTCTTTCTTTACAACATACATCTACATCCAAAATGAATTTGCATGCATTCATGATAAGTGTAGCAAGGTGACTGACCAAGCCACTTATGTACATCTTTCACTCATCCCCAAAAAGGTCCTTGACATAAATTGCAGAACCACCACAAGAACATCTGCTACTTTAAACTGCCACAGCTTAACAAGACAACCACTTCCACCATTCAAATAGCCCATTGAGAGAGGGGCTAGATAATCGTCTGACCCACTTTAGACCCTCTTTACATTGAGTCTTTACCAAAAAAAACTGCTCCTGACACCAACAACATGTTAGTGCTAACAAACAGCCCTAACAAAGACACAAATATGTCGTGTACTAGGTAAAATACAATAAATGTAGGGATTACTATGTTGGCAGCACAATCCAGAAACCTCACACCCTGATTAAGGAAGACCTTACTTGCACATACACGTACTCCATCAATTAAGAAACATCTTCACAAAGGCTGCAACCATTAAGCAGGAATACCCATCTTAGCCATTGACCAACATATTAGTAACTTGATAATCAAAGAGAATTCTCATTCATCATCATCATTTAACATCCGTTTTCCATGCTGGCATGGGTTGGACAGTTTGACAGGAACTGGCACTAAACACCATCGTCCACTTTGACATGGTTTTTACGGCTGGATGCCCTTCCTAATGCCCACCACTTTACAGGGTTGGCTGGGTGGTTTTTATGTGGCACCAGCATTCAGCAATATAAACCAGATCTGAACTGAATGGCATAAATTGGCTTTTCTAACTACCTCACTTCATCTACTTTTCACCTACTCACCTTTTCCCTGGTTTTCCTTCACACAATCACCACATCACACCTTCATATGAAGTACCCTATGTGGACAAAGAAATTCTCAAAATACATTACCTACTGACTAACCTTACCTTAAAGTTCAGCTATCGTTCAGTGACCTTTCCCCCCATCACCCCTTCACACTAACAATTGCTGTTATTGCCACACTACACTACCTACTGCTACTATATAACCTGACCAACCACAACTACTTGTATAGATGGTACTCTAGCTAATTCCCAAGAAGTGCCTTTCACCACAACACTAGAATGGCCTGCCAATAACACACATCTCTACACTTTATATATTCCTTTGCTTTCTATTTGAAAAAATAGGGAAATTTTTCTTGAAATATTATAGGATCATTAACTGTTCATTTAGCATTTAAAATGGCCATATCCAGCCCAAATATACTATCTGTTTTATGTTCAAACCAGCCAGACTCAGCTTCTCACACCTACCCTACAATATTCTAAAAATAAACAATCACATCATCAAGATGTCAAAGCCATGAGATAATGCATGATTAATTCAAAATAATGTAAATAAATAAGTATTACATTTGACAAAGTAATCTGAATTCTAAAGGGTTAAACAACCTATATAAAGGTAATATATTTTTGTTTTTGTTTTTATTCATTGACACCAACTTACATATTTTGTTTAACTCATCATCAGCATGGCTCAAGGATTTTTACAAACAAATTCATCTCATTCACACACACGTTTTGTCTTACATCCATTTTTTCCATCCTACCATCAGTTAGATAAATATACTGACAGATTGTTTTACAGACATGCCCTTCCTGTTGCTAACTTTTACTTGTTAAGCCAGTAGACGATTTGTTGAAAAGGGAAATGACAACAATGTCACTGCTTCTAGCAATGAGATTTTGGAAAAGTGCAGAATTAAACCAACACAAACACACATAGATATGCATGACAATATCATCATCATCCTTTAACATCAGTTTTCCGTGCTGGCATGGGTTAGACAGTTTGACTGGAACTGATAAGCTGCACTACACTCCAGTCGTCTGTTTTGGTTCGGTTTCTACAGCAGGATGCCCTCCCTAATGCCAACCACTTGACAGAGTGTACTGGGTGTTTTTTTACGTGTCACCAGCACTGGCAATGACCATGATTCCCTTAGCTTGACGTGTCTTCTCAAGCACAGCAAATCACCAGAAGTCTCAGTCACTTATCGCCTCCCTGAGACTCAACAACTAAAGATCATATTTCACCACCTCGTCCCACGTCTTCCTGGGACTACCCCTTCCACAGGTTCCCTCCACAATTAGAGATCGGCACTTCTTTACGCAGCTGTCCTCTTCCATACATATAAAAAAAATATATACACACATACAGATTTCTTTCAGTTTTCATCAACCAAATCCATTCACAAAGCTTTGGTCAGTATGAGGTTATAGAAGATACATAGTCACAGTGCTGCACAGTGGAACTGAACCCAAAACCATATATTACATAAAGATATAGATACGTGTATATGGATATCATATACAGAAACACACATATACATACAGAGAGATATACCCAAATATATGATTACACACACTCATACACACACACACATATATATGTATATATATGGAGATATCTATACATGTATATGGAGAGAGCAGTTAAACCTCCTGTGTGAAATCTTTTATAAACAGAAGGTAATGGTATGTGTTTTATTACCTCCCTCACCTGAAACACTCCCACCCAAACCTGCCAGATAGACCCATTCTAAAGAGGAAACAGATGGACAAGTTAGTCATACATGTATGAGAGTTGTCATGAAAATAAAGACAACAGATACAAATGGCTTACTTTTACCAAATTATTTTTATTAAGAAATCTTATTTTTATTATGTAAGAAAAAAGGTATTTATTTATTTTTCTTATCTTTATTAATCTTACAATAATAATAATCAATCATAATAATCATGTGGGGGAGGGGCAAAAACTTTATTTTATTGATATATATGTATGTATATGAGTATATATACAAATTGTTCAACTACTGATACTGTTGCCAGTGATACTAAGTTGTTGCCATAGAAACAGAAAGTGTAAAAAGGTCCCTTTTCATTAACATGGCTTTGGTTGTTTTTTTTATATATTTATTAAATCAATTTCCTTTTTTTTTTATTTTTCCATTGAATTTGTATTTTTTGTATTTATAGAATTTTTCAAAAGTCAATATTATATATATATATATATATATATAATGCTTGTAGGTGTATGTGAACATGCACAAACATACAGAGTGAGAAATCATTCTGACAGGATGAACGAATGTGTTTATTGAAAGAGCAGTTTCAGTTTCATGTGGGTATATATTCCTCTTTATCATTAATTAGACACCCACTGGGACAAGGGCGGGGTAAAGATGAAAAGCCAAAAAATAAAAAACAAGCAGTAGGATATGCAAACATCGATTAGCAACTCTTAACTCAAATAAGATGAACATTTCTTAAGATGTCTAGGAAATGTGTCAAGAGTAGCCACCTGTTTCGGTTCACTAAAAACTTAGGTACAGGACAATGAAATATTTAATCTACTCTTTGCCATCATCAACACTGCTGTCACATAACATACCCAGTTTTAAACATAAACAAGAGATTATACAGGATATTTTCCTAGAGATTCTATTCTGGGACAAGACCAAAGATATATTATATAAAATATTATATATAAAAAACAAAAATTAAAAAAACAAGTGGAAGTGATGACATTCATGCCTCCTTTTTTCTTAAAGCTACATTGGCAACTTAAGTTGGGAGTTGATACTATGTGCCATGCCACTAAGAGAGTCAGAAATTAGCAGAGCAAAACTACAGAGAAAATATTGTGAAGGAATAAAAGAAAAGAGAGAGTAAGTCATAGAAGAATAAGGATCAAATGTGACCTATTAAAAAACTGGAATTATTGAATTAATTTAAATATTCTGAAGGGAACAAAAAAAAAAATGAAGATAGATCTATCTCTGTGAATGGTGTAGTGTATGAATCTGCTGTCTCTTGTACCATTAATATTTAGAAGAGACAATACAAGATATAAGACCAGCACAAAGGCATATGTTAACATATTTACAGAGAAGGTTCTCACCAAACATAATTGAACAAGGTGCAAAGTAAAGGACTATTGATTATGCACATCACTACAGTTTGTGTTATGTTTTTGGACAGCACAGTCTATATGGCTGAAAACAAATTCAACTCTGACATCAGGCATGAGTGAGAAAGAGAAACATTAGGTAACAATTTTAATGTAACTGACATTAACTAAGATGTAAAATAAATGTAGCAACATATTTGAAGAGAGAAACCAATTCTCTTGTAGATAAGAGAAGATTATCTAAAGTTTAGAGATTTTAAGACACAGTATTCACCACTAAGAACAATGAATCATTTATTTAATTCTTATTGCACTACAGGTAACATTTATCTTTGAGGTGAATGTAGTCAAGAGAAGACAGCATGTGTAGTGTGAGATGTTAATATTCCATTCTATAATTACCATTTGTCAAACAATTTGCTTGGCACCTTGGGCAAGTGTCTTTTACTATACTCTCGGGCCAACCAAAGCTTTGTGAGTAGGTTGCTAGACAGAAACCGAAAGAAGCCCGTCATATATATTATATATATATTTATACACACACACACACGCGTGTGTGTGTGTGTCAGTGTCTGTATTTGTCCACCGCCACCACTTGACAACCGGTGTTGGAGTGTTTATGTCTCTGTAACTTAGTGGTTTCTGCAAAAGACACCGATAGAATAAGTACCGGGCTTAAAATGAAAATAAGTACTGGCGTCAATTAGTTCAACTAAAATTCCTCAAGGCGGTGCCCCAGCATGGCCGCAGTCTAATGATTGAAACAAGTAAAAGATAAAAGAAGATAACAACTAGCATCTGTCAATCAATTCTCCACAAGATAATTATCATCTGTCAACCAATTATGTACAAGATAACTAATATCTATTGTGCTTACTCGTGTATCTCCTGGGTATTTTTCTCAAGTCATTTGTCCCTTCCGAACACCAAAGTCACAAAATACCCTTCACTGAACACTCATACAATGTCAAGAAAGCAAGAAACAGTTGAAAATGGATGAGATGTAAGAAGGTGATAAACTGATAAACTTGATAGTTTATAGCCTATTAATGGTGGCGTTGTCTGTGACAAGGACAATTAACTCTCAACAGCCTAGATTACCTCTAAACACCATAGAAAGTCACAGAACTGTATAAATGACAAGCATTTGGTTCGATTGCAGTTGTAAGATAAAATGCTCTCATGGGTTCTAGAAGGTTATCAATGAAGGCTACTAGCCCAATAGATACACCAAAATAGTTTTTATATGTGTAGAGAGTTGTAACAAGATAGCAAACAGAACATTCTAACATATGACTGGCTGATGGAAAAGAGCAGACCTTTAGTGAACATAGCCAGTCATGTGACTTAATCCATGTGTTTCTTACACCTAGCTCTATACTGTATGTCACCTGAAAGCTCTGGAATAAAGGGTGGATAGGGGTTTAGACCTAAAATGGCAAGAGCAAGGTTATAAGGGGTTGCACCCCACAGTCCTTACAAACAGTACAGTAAAATCTAACAATGAAGAAAACACCTATTGAAAATCTTTATGGCAAACCAAGGTGGCTAGAGGCACCATTAAAGAACTCACCTGAGGAGAAGCTAAATAATTAGTACTGTGGTGGAAACCCAGAATCCAAACACACTAGTAACAATAGAGATGTTGCTGAAACCAAGTTTGCAATTATCAAACATTCTGCCTACTCAGGAACCAAAGTAACATTTAAATCCTGTTCTGCTTTTTCTGGGTTATTTCATTGTTCTAAATATCCTTACACTTAGATAAACCCAAAGAGTCTTGTCTAAAGTAATAACAAAACACAGTAAATATAGGTGTATTACAAATTTGTATTACATAATCTTTACTGTAAAGTTTGATAAATCTATGCTGATCTAACTTCATATCACAACTATATGATATAGTTTACTTAGGTTAGCTGAGAAAACTATAATATAATCAATATCTAACCAATATTAAGCAGAAACATTTAACCAGTATTGGGGTAGAGTGGAGGATAGTATCTTGTATGACCAACAATACACCAGCAAAGTTATGTTAAAATGTTATGCTGCTTTATATAACTAAGCAGAGAGGTTTCGCCAATGTTGTTTTCAGTAAGGTAATGGAGTTCTATGTGATTAATAGAGAAAATGAAAACTAAACAATGAAAAAAAAAATTGTAAAGCCAAAGAAATAACTCTTAATGGAATAGAAGATACACCTGATTAGTTCCCAGAAACTCACAACAATGGTCACTCTGGTTTAGACTCAGGTGTGAATAAACAACACAGTGTCTTTTCATCTCTGTTGAAGAATTAGATAAGGCAAAATAGAACATGACCTAATTTGATAAATTATCTAAAGTAGGTTACTCGGCAGCTAGTTAATGTATTGTGTTAAAACACAAATATAAAGACAGACAGATAGACACATACATACACATTGCATATCTAATGAAATTAGAAAACTTTCTACAAGAAATATATAAATCTAAATCATAAAGGCAACCAATTTCTTTGCACATCTATAAAGCATCATCTGTGAAGGGGATATATATATATACACATATACACACACACACACACACACACAAATATATACGATATCAACTTTATTGATAATAGAGGAAGGAAGCAGCTTTATTGAAGTGGTGCTATGACAAAGCATGGAATAGGGACCAAACCCAGTTTTTAAGTTTATTAGTTGAGCAAATGGAGGAGGGTTAAGAGGAGACAAAAAAAAACAACTTTATTTAATTAATAAATAAAGACGAAGATTAAATTGAAAAAAAAAGTACATATATAATTAATGCCAGTGCAGTTTAATTGAAATTGAATGAAAATAACGTAGCTTTGAAAATAAGACAATAAACCTAGAGAGGGTTCAGACATCCCAAATTTCAAATTCTAAGGAATGGAGAGCTGTGCTTTTCATTATAGTAAATTAGTTACTCAAAAGAATTGTATAGATCCCTATTTCAGTTTTAACACCCACAATAGTTGAACAGTTATTTTATATGTGGAAAATACCCCTTTCTATGATGGGTTGGTTATACATCAGTTTTGAGGTGTATTGTTCGATCAGCAGAACCACCTACTCATTGTATTACAATGTTAAGTGCTGAACATCCACAAACACTTTGTAACTTTAATGTGATCTTTGGGCAGAATCTATACTACAAAGTTAGTTTATGAATTATGGGCACAGTCTATTTCAGTGGCTCTCAACCATTTTTTGCCTCTGGACCCCTTTGATTCCTATTTTATTCAGATGGGCCCCCATAGTCATTTGATGCTTCAAAAATCATATATTTTTATAATTGATTATTAGGAATTGTATAAAAAAAATTGTTAAAATATTTTGTGTATTGCAAAAGTATACGCAATTTTAACAATAAAATCTTATATGGACCCCCAAGGGTCAATATGGACCCATGGACCCCAGTTGAGAACCACTGGTCTATCTTGTATAATAGTTTAACCCTTTCACCGCCCCTTATCGCTAAGTCAATTTTCTGTCAACAACAAACTTTGAAAAACTCGCCAACTCACAGCACTGACATCTGTTAGTTCTCAAAAAGCCCACCCCCAGTACTCAGCGCCAGTTGGTATAAAAACGGGAATCAACAACCCAACTTGACTGGAACAAAGTTTTTTGTTGACTAAAGTCAAATACGGTACCTACATGGAAATTCGACTAAAGTTGAATACGGCAGTGAAAGGGTTAACTGGCCCACTAGTCCACAGATATTAAACTAAAAAAAGAAAAAAATAATCCCCTCACAGAATCAACATATGTATGTGACGAGGCTGGTATCATTTAAATTAAATAGATTTAACCCTCAAAAATTTAGCTTTGTGGGTGAAATTGGGTAGAAATAAACTATGGAAGCCCATTTAGCAATGTGTTTTCATATAGTTTCTTTTCATAAATGTATGTGTGTGTGTGTGTGTGTGTACACCCAAGTCCTGATATCATATGATGGCTGTAAATGAACATCCAAGCAATGTCTGCTTCCAGTCTTCTGTGAGAAACATGTCTGGCCATGGGAAATATTATCTTGCTTGGAAATGATTAAGAGTTGGTAAGAGGATGGGCATTCTGGCCATAAAAAATCCACCTCCTCAACAAATTCCACCTGCCCCATGCAAACATGGACAAGTAAAGGTTAAATGATGACGAGTGTCAGAATATGAAAGAAAACACTGCAAGTGAAAGACATCTGTCTTAATAGACCATCTAAGGAATGAAAGAATAATATAAGTACAGGCGTGACTGTGTGGTGAGAAGCTTGCTTCCCAACCACATGGTTCCGGGTTCAGTCCTACAGCATGGCACTTTGGACAAATGTCTTCTACTATAGCCTCGGGCCAACCAAAGCCTTGTGAGTGGAAACACGTTAAAAACACCAATGCCGGTGACACGTTAAAGGTACCCAGTACACTCTCTGGATTGATTGGTGTTAGGAAGGGCATCTAGCTATAGAAACCAAGCCAAAATGGACTGGAGTCTGGTGCAGATCTCTGGCTTGCCAAACCATCTAACCCATACAAGTATGGTAAACGAATGCTAAATGATGATGGTGGTGTGTGTGTCTTTGTCCACCACCACCGCTTGATGACCAGTGTTGGTGTGTTTACGTCACTGTAATTTAGCAGTTTGGCAAAAGAAGACTGATAGAATAAGTATCAGGCTCAAAAAGAAGATAAATATTGGGGTTTATTAGTTCAACTAAAATTCCTCAAGGCAGTGCCCCAGCATGGCCACAGTCCAGTGACTGAAACAAGATAAGAGATAAAAGATAAAATGTTGTAGGCCAAACACAGAACCATGCCAAGAACCTGTAGCTGCCACCACCACCATTACATTCAGATCCAGTGATACATTTATAAGTAGCTTATTGTTTTGCAATATTTATTCCAGCTTTCCACACTAAGTTCAAATTCAACCAAAGTTAACCTTGCCTTTTATCTTTTCAAAGTTGATAAATAAAGTACCAGTCTGGTACTGGAGTAGATTCTTATGAGGTGAAAGAGGGCGAGAGAAAGGCAGAAATTTGTTTTTCTCACCCTCTTTCACCTCATAAGAAGTCAACTGGAGGGGAATGGGTCCCACAAGGTTTTAAATGCCCAAGACATGCCACATGTCATTACAGTGCTTCAGCAACTCCACCTCAGTCCAAACCTGTTGCAATGACCACTGTCATCATCATATTCAGGTCTAGTGATCCATAAATATATGGCAGTGACCACCATTATCACATCAAGATTCAATGATTCATAAACATGTAGCAGTGTCCATCATCACCACATTCAGATCTACTGATCCATAAACATGAAGCAATGACCACCACTACAATATTCAGACCCAGTGATGCATGAACATGAAGTAGTGACCATTGCTGCCACCTTTGGGCTCCATGATCCATGTAGTAACCACCACTACCATACCCAGGTTCAGTGATTCATGAACATGTAGCAATGGCCACCACTACCATATCCAGGCTCAGTGATCCGTGAACATGTAGCAGTGGCCACCACTACTACATCGAGATTCAATGATCCATAAACATGTAGCAGTGGCCACCACTACCATATCCAGGTTCGGTGATCCATGAACATGTAGCAGTGGCCACCACTACCACATCGAGATTCAATGATCCATAAACATGTAGCAGCGACCAGCACTACCATATCCAGGATCACTGACCCATACACATGTAGCAGTGACCATCATCACCACATTCAGATCTAGCAATCCATAAACATGTAATGTCCAAACAGTGACCAGACTAGGCCCAGCCTATCAACCAAATCAGAGGAGCATGTAAAAGTAAACCCAAGGTTTACATGCGACCTGAACAGTTGGACAAAACAGACAAAATCCAAATTGCTGCAGTAACTCAACAAACTTTAGCCAGAATCTGGGATGTCTTCACCATAGATTAACAACAGTTTTTCACCAACAACAGAGAACCCCTGAGATCTAGTAATGGTTAAATAAACTGCAACAACATTAACAAAGGCACAGAAGATGGTGCCAATAATTTCAGAAATGAAGGTAAGAGCGTTCCTACTACTGCCTGCCCAGGCCAGTTGTGGACTCCGTGTAGCGTACCTGATGCCTCGAACTGGTTCCTTATGGCCCTGAAACATCTTTACATTATTCATGTTAGATTGCCAGTACTTTATATAACCAGCATGATCTGCAGTAACCATCCAAGTGTCGCTGTGGCTCCACACCATGGCACGCACTGACGTATCATGTGCCTAGTAACAAAGAAGAAAAATAAGATTTCATAATTATGCAATTACATACATAGAACACACACACATATACACATATACAAACAGATATCATCATCATCATCCTTTAACGTCAGTTTTCCACGCAAGCATGGGTTGGACGGTTACAAATATACACAGATAGCCAATTTTTGCCTCTAGACCCCTTTGATTCCTAGTTCACTCTACTGGATCTCCACGGTCAATCAACGTACGTAAAAATAAAATCCTACTGTATTTTTATAATTAAATGTTATTAGGAATTGTATTAAAAAAATTGAAATATTTTGTGTATTGTAGAAGTATAAGCAATTTATTGCACATGAATTTTTAAAACAAAGTCCTATATAGACCTCGGTTGAGAACTACTGGTTTAAGACATCATATATACATACACATTCTACATGATAAAAGTGGGTCGATTTTCATACATTTGGATATCTGCATATGGATTGAGAAAGGGAAATGCTTTAGTAGTAGTAGTCCAAAGACAGTCCTGGTCCAGCGGCCCTATTATGATCAAAAACATTCCAGTTGTGACCATTCAGTTTAGTTTTAACCCTTTATAGCATTTAAACTGATCATGTATTGTCGCCGTTGTTGTTTGCAATTGTGATTGATGTGGTTTCGGAGAGTGCAAGAGAAGGTTTGATGAGAGAGATGTTGTATGCTGATGACTT
>JAOPUL010003827.1:11796924-11807427 GCA_027564515.1 Octopus rubescens | reverse complement strand
TTCCTTTGTCATCTCTTTTTTCTTATATATATGTGTGTGTGTGTGTGTGTGTGTGTGTAATATTATCTTTTGAAAACTCTAGATACAAATAATAAAAGTTCAACGATAAAATTAAAAAGGAAATTGATTTAATAAATATTAATAACCAAACACACACACATATATATATGTGTATCCATGCACACACATTATATATATGTGAAGGCACATGGCTGTGTGGTTAGAGAATTGGATTTGCAATTGTGAGGCTGTGAATTTAATTCCCGGACCGGTTGATGCGTTATGTCCTTGAGCAAGACACTTTATTTCACGTTGCACCTTCTACCTGGAGTTGCAGCCGATAGATAGTATTACCAATTGAAAGATCAATGGAAACAATTGTTTCCTCTGTCTGATTTTACGAAAGTCGATCATCTGCTGATATATATATATATATATATATATATATACATACATAAATGTACTGGCACACACACACACTCACTCATATAGTTACACACAAACTAGATTAAAAAGTACTCAATAGAGGAGATAGAGTTTAGTTTTGGTATTTTGAAATTGAAGCTTCACTAATTGCATTTCTAGATTCAAATTCTGGATCCTCAGGTAACTACCTCAGTTAGCTGAGGATTGTGAAACATGTACATAGATATAATATATATATATATATATATGTATATATATATATGTATGTATGTATGTGTGTGTGTGTGTGTGTGCATAAATAGATTGCCTACTTATTTCTCTGGGATTGGTCAAATGATGTAGAGATCTGATAAGACCCCAATAATGTTTGAATATAGATGAAGGCTTTCATCAGTTTTTCAATCTACAGAGAAAGAGTTAAAATTTGCCATGTTTTTATGCCTACTACATAGGTTTGCATACATATAAGTTTGTGTGCGTGTATGTATGAATCTGCAATCTACAGACATATGACTGATATTAGACAAGCATGTGCTCCAATATAAATATATATATATATGTAGTGTGCAGGTGTGGCTGTGTGGTAAGAAGCTTGCTTCCCAACCACATGGTTCCGGGTTCAGTCTCAATGTGTGGCACCTTGGACAGGTGTCTTCTGCTATGGCCTTAGGCCACCCAAAACCTTGTGAGTGGATTTGGTAGACAGAAACTGAAAGAAGCTCCTCATATATATATATATATATATATATACATATACATATAAAAGAAAGTCAGGAGGTATGAGATTAATATATTTATTTCAGAATTTGATATCCATTACGTCATTGAAAAATAATTTATTTTAGTGTATAATAAATTATTTTACATGTCTGTACTAGTGTGTATGTTATAAATTACATAGTACTATTGTACATTTTACATATAAATTACATAGTACTATTGTACATACTACAAACGAATGCAGGTATAGAAGATGATTTTTTTGTATGTTTATAGTGGAATTGAAAAATGGATGTAACCAGGAAATTCTGTTGATCTGATGAGCTAGCCTTCTATATCTGCATTCGTTTGTTTAATGTACTATGCAATTTAAAACTAGTGAAGACATGTAAAATAATTTATTATACACTAAAACAAATTATTTTTCCATGACATTGGTTGCGAAATGGCCATCATCCTATGGCTATCACCTGGTGAAATAAATATATTCATCTCATACCTCCTGACTTTCTTTATATTCTTGGGTAAATACCTTTTATAAGTTGGAAAAAAAAGTGGTCAGCAAGCTTCTACTGAGAATCAAACCCTGTACCTCTCAAATTGATTTTTATTTTCTGTATGTGCATCGATACTTTTTGCCAAACTGCTAAGTTAAGGGGACATAAACAAACCAACACCAGTTATCAAGTGGTGGGACAAATATATATATATATATATATGCATATTCTGCATTAGATAAAGAAACGGTGATGAGTGAAAATTCTGTAAATAATAATAATTATAAGCATTCAGCGTGTATTGGCGAAAGCAGTGGTTCCCAAAGTGAGTGGTGGAAAGATCTGGGGGGTGGGGGGTGAAGAACAGTGTGGGCCAATGGATGTAAAAACAACAAAATAATGAGTTAATTAGGTACAGTTGTATTTGTAAAATACAGTTGTTTTGAATTTGATGCAGAAAGTGATTTATGTTTGTGGTGGTAAGGGGGGGAGGGGCACTAGGAATGCGGCCGTCCGAAAATGTTTGGGAACCACTGGGCTAAAGAAAATAGTCTAATATTGGGGCATATACGTCCTCAATGGAAAAAAGGAGATATTGGTACAACCACGCACCAATACCTACTTTTTTCTGTCAAGAGCTTATATGCCCCAATAGTAGACTATTTTCTTTAGCCAAAACATGGTAAACGCTTATAATTATTTACAGTGTGTATACATACATACATACAATGAGCTTCTTTCAGTTTCTGTCTACCAAAATCCGCTCACAAGGTTTTGGTCAGTCTGGGGCTATAGTAGAAGACACTTGTCCAGTGGGACTAAATCTCAAACCATGTGGTTGAGAAGCAAGTTTCTTACAACACAGCCATTCCTGCGCATATATATATAGATATATAAAACAGTGGATGTCTGTGTCTCTGTAAGTGTCTAACCAGTCAGCTTCTACAATTTTCAACTGATTTTCGTCAAATTTTACACATGGATTACACATGCACCGGAGATTGTTTGTATATAATTTTTTTCTTGAAAACCCTCCCCAATTTGACGAAAATTGTAGAAGCTACCTGGTTAGACACTTACACACAGACATCCACTGTTTTATATATATATAGATATATGTATACGTGTCATATGTAAGGTGTACTTGGCTATAGTGCTTTCTTCTCTGCTGTATGGAGCTGAAACCTGAACAGTCTATAAAGCCCAAGTAGACAAGTTACATGCATATATGATGAGACAACTATGATGAATGATGAATATTAATTTAAAATAGACAGCCCGAGCAACGCTGGGTATGCCTGCTAGTATATATATAAATATAAGGGTACGATTCAGGGATCCGAATGTAGGAAGTTTGTAAGCTTCAAGCAGTGAGTGGCAGGTGTAGAGAACAAAAAAATAGACAATGTACGATAAACAATAACAATTTATTGGCATCAAGAGTTACACACTTTTTCCCAAATCGAAGTTATGAGGAAATTCAATAAACTGATAAATTTCTTTATAGCTCACGGTTAGCAATTTGAATATATATATATATATATATATAGTGTGTGTGTGTATGATGGGGTTCCACACTTTTTGCCTACCAAATTCAATTGCAAGTTATTGGTTAGCCAGGGACTATTGAAGTGCTGTGGGGCTGAATCCTAAACCATGTAGTTGTGAAACAAATTGCTTAGCCAAACATCCATTCTTGCATCTATATGCATAGTTAGATCGCTATCTATATATTGGCTACATTGAGCACTTATAACGTTAACCTATAAACTTACGTCGATGTAAATCCCCCAATTTATATATATATATATATATATTGCAAATGAGTGGAGTCAACTGACATAACCGGTGACGAGTATCCATCACTGATGATGATCTAATAAGATCAAAATCACGTGATATGGTGGTCTCTGAATCAAGTTGTTGCAGGAGTTCCCTCCTCTTTGCAATATACAAGTGTGTAGGACGCACTGACTAACTACCTGGAGAGGCCGCTTTCCTGGGGTTAAAATAGCAGTATTTTCGTTTTGTAAAGAATAGCCATGTTTAGTTGGCCCTAGAGATTTATATATATATCATCATCATCATTTAACGTCTGTTTCCCATACTGGTAAGCCGGAGGGTTGCACCAGGCTACATTCGTTTGTTTTGGCATGGATTTTATGGCTGGATGCCCTACCAAATGCCAACCACTTTACAGTATGGCTTTTTATGTGGCACCAGCACTGGCGGGGTTCACCAAGAAACTCACAAGAAAAAGATCCTTGGAAGAGGTGGCCTTGTGCCAGGTGATGGGTTATGGTTAGAGTTTGACAGAGGGACAAAAACGGGTGCCTTGCTGTAGAGGAAATACATGGTTACCCTATATATATATACATATTTCAGTTTAGGGCTGTGGCCAAGCTGGAGCATGATCCCGTTCAAGAAATAGTTGATAAATATTGACCCTCTGTACATTGTATGGTATTATTTTATCACCCCTCATCAAAACAGCTAAGATTTGGTGTAAAAGGATGTTACTCAACACCTAAATAAAGTTGGGTTTTTTTTCTATTCGATGAACCAAAATACAAACATACGCTCACACTCATACACACACACACACATTTACATATATATATTTACAGGTGGAGGCATGGCTAAGCATTGGTATGGCTGTGTGGTTAAGAAGTTTTCTTCCCAACCACATGGTTTGAGCTTCAATCTCACAACATGGCACCTTGGGCAAGTGTCTTATTATAGACCCAGACCAACCAAAACCTTGTGAATAGATTTAGTAAGTGGACACTAAAAGTGAGCTTGCTATGTGTGTGTGTGTGTTAATGCTTGCATACTAATTGTAAGTAAACTATCACTCATGCAATCAGTGCTGTTTGTTTGCAATCTTATCTGAAAACATGTCTGGATGAAGAGAAAATATTGGCTTCAAATTTTGGCACAAGGCCAGCAATTTCAGGGGGAGTGGGTAGGTCAATTACATCAACCCCAGTGCTCAACTGGTACTTACTTTATCGACTTCGAAAGGATGAAAGGCAAAGTTGACTTCAGCAGAAATTTGAACTCAGAACGTAAAGCCAGACGAAATGCCGTTAAGCATTTTGTCCAGCGTGTTAACAATTCTGCCAGTTCACCACCTTAATGAAGAGAAAATATTACCTTGCTTGGAAACAAGTAGGGGCTGCTGATGGGAAAAGCATCTACACATAAAAATCTTTCTCAAGAAAGCCCTTCCGACTCAAGCAAGCATGAGAAATGATGACAAGGCGTGGCTGTGTGGTAAGAAGCTTGCTCCCCAACCACATGGTTCCAGGTTCAGTCCCACTGCATGGCACCTTGAGTAAGTGTCTTGTACTGTAGCCTCAGGCTGACCAAAACCTTGTGAGTGGATTTGGTAGGCAGAAACTGAAAAAAGCCTGTCGTGAAATGTGAAAATATGACCTCAGATGTGAGTTCCCACTTTACCTCACTGTATGAAAATTTCCCCTCCCGCCCACCAATATGAAGGGGGTTTGAGCATGCTCTATGAAGAGGGTTTGGGCACATGTGCACAGACCACCGGGCTATGTATGTATTCTGTATATACCCGCCTATCCCCAGTACATATATCCACCTTCCCCCCCGGTCCATATGTCCGTCTGACTAACAGTTCTCGGTCCTTCTGTCCACGGTCTATATGTCTCGTCTGACTACCAATCGCTTGTGTGGTGCCACGTAAAAAGCACTCGTGACGGTGCCACATAAAAGCACTAGCGTCAAGAGTCCGGTGCCACATTAAAAGCACCCAACACACACTGTAAAGTGGTTGGCATCCAAGGCAAATCAGACTGGAACTTGGTTCAGCTCCCCCCCCTCCCGGCTTGCCAGCTCCAGTCAAACCGTTCAAACCATGCCAGCATGGAAAATGGACATTAAAGGAGGATGATGATGATGATGACATCTACGTGTTTGTCCCCCCCCCCCCACTTGACAACTGGTGTTGGTGTGTTTACGTCTCAGTAACTAAGCAGTTCGGCAAACAGGCCGATACAACAAGTTCTAGGCTTTAAAAGAATAAGTCTTGAGGGCAATTTGTTCGACTTTTAAAAACCCTTCAAGGCGGTGCCCCAGCATGGCCGCAGTCTAATGACTGGAACACGTAAAAGACAAAAAAATGATGATATATACACACATAGAAAGTAATATGCAATGCCTTCAGAAGAGATTGAAATGACAACTGTTGAATTATTAACCGAGTATGTTACCTACTGGGCCAATACACAATAACGAGGGAGGAGTAATGAAATGATAACAACAACAACAACAGAAAGAGAACAAAGATATGTATTTTATGGAAGCATTGTTACTTTCTATATAATATTCTTTTGTTGGCACACCACTTATCAAGCACACACACACATATACACACCACTCATCTAACACAAACACATATTTACAAATATATATACATACATGCACCTAGATATAAATACATTTGTGCATGTATTGCATACACACACACATACATTCATACATATACATACATGCGTGTGTGTGTGTGGAGAGAGAGAGAGAGAGAGAGAGTCAACAGATGAGATCCAGAGATGCTCAATATAGAAAACACTTAGTAGTGCTCGAATGATTTGAACTTAGACTCTGAAATCTTTAGTGAGGACTAAGGATGCGGGGGGTAAAGAGTGGCTATAAGAGGAATCTAGGTGAGCAGATATGGAGATAATGACGCAAATAAACAAGCTGTTTTATTCGTTTATTTGCATCATTATATATCTCTCTCTCTCTCTCTCTCTCTCCCTATATATATATATATATATATATATATACACACATACATACATACATACACACATAGACAGGGATATATAAACCCCATTTTATCACTTGAGCACCTAAAGATGGTGTTACTATCAGGTTATGGACATTGGCTGATGTCATTGTCATCGCAGAATCAGTGTCACAGCATCCTTCATCACAGACTTTTTTTTTTTTTTCCTCATCATAGCTTCCTCCTCATGGCATTCTTGTCTGAAGAATCTTTCTCTCAAAATCCTGATCACAGAGTTATTGGTAAAGAACTGTTGTTTAAAGAACCTTCGAGCAATCCTCATGTTCCGAATCTCGTCACAGCTAAGTTGTTGAGGCATGTCCTAGCAGACTTCACAAACATGCAAATATATACTTTCACACACCAAAAATATATAAATGAAAATGTGTAGTTTTAAATTTTAAATTGATTTCTTTGACGGAATGAAAGAACTGTGTATGTATGTGTGTGTGTGTGTGTGTGTGTGTGCTTGTATTGAGCTCATATATGTATTGTTTTGGTTACATTTGTGAATGTATGTTGTGTATATGTACTAGCTGTTGTACTTTTTGTTAGTTTTTTTGTTGTTGTTTGACTGGTAAAGAAAAATAAAAAATATATATAACACTGTTCATGGCAAGGGTGTTTGTTAGCAAACACTAATCTGTATCTTTTGTTGAAGGTGTAGCAGAGTGTGCATATCTGTATTAACACAGGCTCCTATGTGTCTTCTGTTCAAGGGTTGGTTGGCAGAGTGTGTGTCTGTATCTATATTAACGCACATTCTTGGATGTCTTCTGTTTAAGGGCTGGTAGAGTGCGTGCATATGTGTGTGAGCATCGAAGTCTATATCAACACACGCTCCTGTGTGTCTTCTGATTGGAAGGCAGCTACTATGTCTTCGATTTTGCGTCCTTTTGTTTCTGGCACTTTGAGAAACGTGTAAATTATGAAGAGCAGTAAGAAACCAGTGAAGATGAGGAAACTGTAACTGTGTAGGTATACCTAGCGAAATAATAAGAATCGGGCATTAAGGTTAAATTTAATAATTACATAGATATAACATGTATGTATATAATACATATATAATACAAAACCACATTAAAATATAAATTCAAAACTGAAGAAAACACAAACAGGAGCAAAGAAAGAAAAAAAACATCAATTCAACACTAAAGTGCTTCAAAAGGTTCAACGAAACCTGCTGAAGCAAGTCAACACGCTTGTGACATCACCCACGTTGCAACATCCAAGCACCCTGACAGACATTGCCTGACATCTTGGTAAGGCAAGCCGCCAACAATGAGGTTAAATATACAAAAGGAAACAACGAGAAAAGTAAAAAATTTTTTAAAAATGTAAAATAATTTCACAAGAAAAATACTTTTTTAAAAAAATGTTGAGCAAAAAAATAAATCAAAAGAACAATTTAAATTTGATTCATAAAAAAAAATTCAAATAACATGATTACATATGATTAGAAATTTAAAAAGAAAAATTTTATTTTAAGTTCTTTGTAATGAATAAGCAAAAAAAAAAAAAATGTTCTATGCATCTTGTTCTTTGATTTAAAATTCAAACTGCTAATCCAGCTAGAAATGATTATCTTCCTTATAATATCTGGCCACCAGAGTGCACCATGTATTTATTTAAAAGTAAAAGAATAAAAGAATTGAAACAGTAATATAAATATGTACAACTTTTAGAATTATTTTTGATTTGATTTGATTCTTAAAAAATTTGAAAATGTTATAAATTTTTTCCTAATTAGAAATAAAAGAAAAAAATAGAAAAACTATAGAGCAAAATAATAAAAAAAAAATGTAAAACATCAATTTTTAAATAATGATTTCTCACATAGTTAAAACTTTGAAATATAATTGATTATAACTCCCACCACCTCCAAGGGTATGACTGGTATTTGTTTTATTAACCCTTTAACATTAAGATTATTCTATCAAATGTAATGCTTATTTATTTACATTGTTTTGAATTAATTGTACATTATCTTGTAGCTTTGAGATTTCTATGATGTAATTGTTTATTTTTAGAATGGTGTTGTAGGGTAGGTGTGAGAGGCAGGATCTGGCCAGTTTGAACACAAAACAAGTAGAATATTTGGGCTGGTTATAGCCGGTTTAAATGCTAAAGGGTTAAACATGAAGGGATGAATGGCAACAACTACCCTTACTAGATTTGAACTCAGCACATAAAATACAGTTAAGACAGTTTGGTGCTCCATCGACTTTTTTCTAACTCTTCAACTATCCTTAAAATACTTATAAAAATAATAATTAGATACAAAAGATGAGAAATTTTGGAAGAGGTGTGTAACCTCTTGACACCAGTATATGACTGGTACAAAGTATTTCATTCTTTTTGGGTCTTGATCTCATCATCCCGGTTGTGCTACTTGCACAAATTCTCATGACTGTCGCTACTCAGTTCTAGTATTCATATTTGAACTGGGAGCTTGAGTCACAATGAATCATTCATTAGCTGATTGCACAACCATGGACACCACCCCTATGGATGGCATTGATAGAACTTGGTAATCCTGACCAGTAATCTTCTAGGATTCCTCCACTCAGCATCAATGTTGGCTTAATTGAGCTCTTTCGCTACCTCTTCACAATCCGCCATGCTGCAGTCCCATGACTTTGCCGTATCCTTGGCAGGATGGCTGAACAGGTGTTATATCTTGCCAAAGTGCAACCTGTAACTATGCAGGGCACAGTCATCACTCTGTGAGGTATTTTTAAAATACCTGCATACCCTAGGGTCTTGATATATTTTATTGATTACGAAAGACTGAAAGGCAAAGTTGATCTCAGCAAGATTTGAACTGACAATGTAAAAGATCCAGAACAAATAAGACAAAAGTATTTTTCTGATGCTCTAATGATTCTGTCAGCTCTAATAATAATGAATCATTAGCATGCCAGGCAAAATGCTTTGCGGCATTTCATCTGTCTTTATTGACCCCAAAAGGATGAAAGGTAAAGTCAACCTTGACAGAATTTGAACTCATAACATAAAGACAGATGAAATGCCGCAAAGCATTTTGCCTGGCGTGCTAATGATTCTGCCAGCTCACCGCCTTAATAATAACAACAGCTTCAGATTTTGGGCACAAGGCCAGCGATTTTATGGGAGGGGATAAGTTGATTTGATCAACCTCAGTGTTCAACTGGTACTTATTTAATCGACCCCCGAAAAGATGAAAGAAAAGTCGACCTCAGTGGAATTTGAACTCAGAACATGCAGACTGACGAAATGCTGCAAAGCATTTTGCCCCACATGCTAACAATTCTGCCAGCTCACCACCTTAATAATAATAGAGACCAGGTAGTTGAGCACAACAAACTAAATGTGCTCCATAATTGATGCTGCATACCTATTTGATCCACGAATAGTTAAGAACAAAAGCAAGAAAAGTAGACATGTACAATCCGCTTAAGCCTGACTGTGGAAGATGAAAAAGGTGAAAATAGTGCTGATTATTGATGGGGTCTTGGGAACCTTATCAAAAGACAATGAGAGGAGCATAAAGAAATTGGGAAGAGAGTGTCCAGTGGAGCTGTTGCCAAAAATTTGCCTCCCTGGCACAGCCAGAACCATCAAGAAAATGCTAGATAGTTGAAGAGAACAAATAGCACGGTACCGTAGGCTACAGGTAGCAAACCCCTTACTCAGGCAAGTTTCCAGGAGTTCCAACAAAAGCCAAGTTAAAAGAATAAATAATGGTTTCTGAGGCACAACTGCAATAATTTTGAGGGGAAGAGGATTAGTTGATACCATCGACCCCAGTACTTGACTGGTACTTTATTTTCTTGACCATGGAGAAATGAAAGGAACTGAACTCAGAACAAAAAGCATTGGAAAAAATACCTCAAGGTATTTTTCCCAATGCTCTACCGAATCTGCCAGCACACTGCCCTAATAATAATAACAATAATAATAATAATAATCCATTCTATGCTAGGCACGAAGGCCTGGAATTTTTGGGGAGGGGAGTAGTCGATTTTATCGACCCCAGTTCGTAACTGGTACTCACTTTAT
>JAOPUL010003827.1:11713793-11727590 GCA_027564515.1 Octopus rubescens | reverse complement strand
CTTTTCTTCAGCCCCCCCCCATCTTTCTACCATCCCTAGGGTCGGAGTACCACCCACTTTGGTAACCACTGATCTATGGTGTATAATTTTAGTCAGGTAATCAAAGAGGTGGTTAAAAGAGAAAGTGATGACTGGGTGGAAGAAAAAAAAAAGCAGTAGTAGGTTATTTAGAACAACAGGTGTACAAAGATAAGGGTGGGCAATGGGATAAGATAAAGATTAGGGCTTGGGTGGTTATAGAAGTAGCTCTAGGGAAAGGGGCCACAGTGTGTGAGGGTTGGTAGTAGAAAACGGCGAGGGAGGCGTACTAGAGAGAAGGAATTATAGAAGAATGAGGAGGGCCCAATATTGAGTTGTCAGATTAATATTCTATCATCGTTCGTCTGAAAAGAGGTAAAATTTATTCAAATTTCAGAAATAATAAACAAAAATTGTAGAGGAAGAAAAGAGTTACAAAAAAACATAAAACACTGCAATAAAAATATTTTACATGTTTATTAAAATAACATTGGAAAGGGGGGGGGGGGATGAACAAATTTATCTGACAACTTAATACAACAGCCTAGTGAAGGGATAAAGAGGACCTTGTGGAGAATGAAGGTGGGCCAATAGTGGTAATGGGACGGGGCAGAGTAAGCAATAGGGTGAGAGGGGAGTTAACCCTTTAGTATTCAAATTACTCTGTCAAATGTAATGCTTATTTATTCACATCATTTTGAATTAATCATGCATTGTCTCATAGCTTCAAGATTTTGATGATGTGATTGTTTATTTTTAGAATGACATTGTAAGGTAGGTGTGAGAGGCCAGATCTGGTCAGTTTAAACACAAAACAGGGCGAATGTTTTGGCCGGATATGGCCAGTTTGAATGCTAAAGGGTTAAAGGATGTAAAAGGTGTAATGTGAAGGGGACAGCCAAAAGTATCTTGTACACTTGGCAGAGTATAAAATACCTCAACCTCTAAGCACTACCCTCGTGTCAAGGTGCATTTCACAAAAGGTTGTCAGGTCTTCAGCAGCAGTGCATTCCACAGTTAGTACTGTCCTTTGTCATTTCCTTTATTTTCTGTTTCATCATCATCAATGACCCTTTTTCCATGCTGGCATGGGTTGAACTGTTCAACTGGGACTGACAAGCCAGAGGACTGCATTGTGCTCCAATTTCTGCTTTGGCATGGGGTTTGCAGATGGATGCCCTTCCTAATGCCAACCACTTTACAAGGGGATAATATTGAAGGCATGAAAGTATAATAAAGGGACAGTAACAGGTGTCTTGCTGAAGAGAGTAATACATGGCTTTCCTTGAGAGAGAGAGAGATGGTGAGTGCAACCCTCAAGGTACAAGGTGAATATGAGAGAGAGAGAGAGAGAGAATAAGGGTAGTGGAAAAGAAAAGCTGAGTGAGCAGGTAAGTGCACTGGAGTGTGAAAAGTGTGTGGCAGATGACTAGAGATGGGGGATTGAAATGGAAGCAGTGAGGGAAATAGGGGTGGGTCAGGGAGGAGATTATTTCTGTGTTATTGTGGTGAAGTGTTGTCGACTTAGACAACTCCATATTGGTTTGCATGTTGTAGGTTGATTCTATAATGTCAGAAATAAAGGATTCTTTCAATGAGAATGCGGAGAAGACTATTGATGGAATCGGTGTCCATGAAATGACAGATGAAAACAGACAGGTAATAACTTAATATGCGAGGGATTTTCTCCCTGATTATGTTAGAAATTTTCAGAAACATCTCACTAATGTGCTTTTAACTAGACAGACAGTGTGTAGATGTTGACTGGATAAACATACAGACAGTGTGAAGATAGTGTAGATGATGAGTGTATAGAAAAATAGACAGACATATCTTGTAGGTGTTGACTAGATAAATATATAGATAGATGTAGTGTGTAGATGCTGACTGGATAGATAGGCACAGTGTGTAGATGACTGAATATATAGACAAACAGTGTTTAGATGTTGCCTGAATTCATAGATATGGTGTGCAGATTTTAATTATATAATCAGAAAAGGATGAATAAATGCAGTGTGTAGTTACCCAGTGTGTAGTTATACAGTGTATAGTTATTAATTGTAAAAACAGTGTGTAATTTTAAGTGCAAACACTATCATCATCATCATCATCATCACCTTCCATTTAACTCCCACTTTATCATGCTTGCAAGGATCAAATGGAATTTGTTGAAGTAGATTTTCTATGGCTGGATGTCGTTCTTGTTGCCAACTCTCTCATCAACACACAGTGTGAAGTTATCAAGTGTAAACACTTTGTGTGTGTGTATATATATATATATATATATATATATATGGGGTGACAGCACTAAGCAGTGATGTGTATAAATACAAACTTGTTACCAGCTCAAATATGCTGGAGGCATATTTGAACCCATATCATGCAAAAAATTTCTCGCTGTAGACAGAAAGGTGTAAAGCCACTGAGTGAAACCACAACTCTCCCTAAACAGACTGTTGGATGCATGCATTTCAGAGTGGTTATCTCCTCTTCAGCAACAGAGACCAGAAAGACAGAGGCTATGAACTGACACAAGAGAGAGGTCCCTCTTATGATATTCCTATCATCGTTCAATGACTGGTTGCACTATTCAGTGGCTCACCATAAATAAAATATGGAGTTACAGTGCTAAGCAGTGATGTGTCATCATCATCATCATCATGTGTCTGTTTTCCATGCTGGCATAGGTTAGACGGTTTGACTAGAAACTGGCAAGTTGAGGAGCTGCACAAGACTCCAGTCTATTTTTGGCTTGGTTTCTACAGCTGAATGCCCTTCCTAACATCAACCACTCAGATTGTACCAGGTGCCTTTAACATGTCACCGGCACATACATACACACACATATATATATATACATATACGGCGGGCTTCTTTCAGTTTCTGTCTACCAAATCTACTCAAGGCTTTAATCAGCCAGAGGCTATAGTAGAAGACACTTGCTCAAGGTGCCATGCAGTGGGACTGAACCTGGAACCATGTGGTTTGGAAGCAAGCTTCTTACTACACAGCCACGTCTGCGCCTATGTGTATAAATACAAACTTGTTACCAGTGTAAACATATCATATTGTTATCAATGTATGTGTAGCTATTAAGTGTAAATACCATGTGTAGTTGATTTGACAGATTGCTGTGAATCTAGTATCCTGTTAACCTAGAATTCTCTTAATCTAGTATCCTATTATCATAGTATTCTCTTAATCTAGTATTCTATTAACATATTATTCATTGTAGGAAGCTGATGAGAATGTAAAAGAAATTGCAACAGGTGGAAATGCCAGACTACAGGATGCTGGACAAAGGACAGCAGAAGAGGATGCTGGTGGAACAATGAGACAACAGAATGGTAGCAGAAAGAAGAGTGACTTATTTGTGAATGGAAATAAGCGGGAAGAGGAGGAGGAGGAAGAGGAGGAGGAAGAAGAAGAGGATGAAGATGATGAGGTACAGGAACTGTATGGAGATCAGGATACTGCTGGAGTGAGAAGAGGCCGGGATGCACCTTGGTGCATGTTGAAACAGGATACAAAAGAACGTGTAACGGGAGAGTGTGGTTGGAGAGTCCAACGACAGCAGGGATGGTCATGGCCGAGTGAGAAACCATATGATGCTTATGGTAAGAGGAAGCGAAAGAAAGATGTATTGGAGAATGGCACTGAACAGGATGTGTTTAGGAGTAGCAGGCGGCTGCAGGACACCATCAGACAAGAGCAACATAGGATTTCTGGGGGTGGGAAGCTGCAGGTTGATGGCAGAAAAAAAAGCCAACAGATTGATGCCAATAAATCATGGCAGCCTAACAGTTCAACCAGGGACGCAACCGAACAAATATCTGATACCTTCAGTTTCCAGACCTATGACGATACTTTGCCTCTAGATTGGGGATATTCAGATGACCCCGATGAAGAGGTTCTGTTTGGGAAAAGAGACCAATCGTATAACAATGTTTACTCTCCTAACTCTTTTGTCAACAAACGTATCTCGTATGGTAAGGAAAAAAATGAGAAGTCTTTCGTAAGAGGTGGCAGTAATGATCTACGCAAACAGAACAGTGAGATGAACCTGAGGCGGCACATAAAGAGCTGTAGCACTGATGACATCCCCAAAATATACAACGGCACCAACAATTGTAAGTGTGTTTTGCCATTACCTGTTATATTCTGAAAATTTGTTATTTAGCCCCATGTCAGTCCTTTTATTCAGGCATAGTGTATCTGGGACTACATTACCTAATATGTCTTTTGTTGTTGTTGTTGTTTAGTCCTATAATAGTCCTGATCCAGCAGATGTATGTTCAGGGTTGTTCCAGTGGTGACCATCCTGTCTTTTATTCAGGCATAGTGTATCTAGGACTACATTATCTAATGTGTCCTTCCTCAAGTCAATCCTAATTCCCAAGTCAGTCCTTATCCAGCAGATCTATGAGCTAAGATGTTCCAGCTGTAACCATTGGTGATTACAATCATATTCTCTACTACCCCACCCTACCCTTTATCATAGCCATAAATCTGTTACTCTTACCTTACTTACCCACCTTCATCCCTTGTCCAGAAACATCACCCACTCTCTCTTCTGTTCTCCCTGTTATAGGATCCACTTTAGGCCCTTAGCCTTGCCAGTTACAAAGGGATCTTCTCTAGTTCTCTTGCCATGAAAAAAGCACCCAATATACTCTGCAAAGTGGTTGGCATTAAGGAAGGGCTTCCAGCCATAGAAACCATACCAAAGTGGATAGTGGAGCATGATGCAATCCTCTGACTTGTCAAATCCTGTTGAATTGTCCAACCCATGCCAGTTCATTTGATTCCAGGGTTGTAAAGAAAGAGGATGAAAAATTAAAATATACAATCTCTTAAAATTTGAAATTGCAAGAATTTGGAGTATGAAAACTGTAAAGGTTGTGCCTATAATAATAGATGCATTGGGAACTGTAAACAAAGATATAGACAAATGGTTGATGGAGATTGGAATAGAATGTTCTGCAGAGCTTCTACAGGAAGTTTGCCTCTTAGGGACAGAAAAGATTATCAGGAGAGTTCTAAGCACTTGAGAGACTATTGAAAGCTTGTGGATACCTAAGGTTACAGGTAGTAACCTATTACCCACATAAGTTCTACCAGGAATAAGAATGAACCTGAGTCAAATCAATAATAATAAGGACGACAATGGTGATGGCAACAACCCAGAGCAAAAAATGAGAGGAAACATTATTGGTGAACTGAAAAGAATCATTAGAGCATCAGACAAAATGCTTTGTGGTGTTTAGTTCCAGCCTTTTACACTCTGAGTTTGATTCCTATAGAAATCAACTTTGCCTTTCAATCTTCTGGGATCAGTGAATAAAGTAAATTTAACCAACTTTCTCATCTCTCCACAAATTTCTGGCCTTGTGTCTAGTCCTTTGTTAAGCCAGGGCTGTGCCAAGCCAGGACTGTGCCAAACTAGGGCTGTGCCAAGCCAGGACTGTGCCAAACTAGGACAGTGCCAAGCTAGGGCTGTGCCAAGCCAAGAATGTGCCAAGCTAGGGCTGTGCTAAGCTAAGACTCGGCCAAGCTAGGTTTGTGCTAAGCCAGAGTTTGCCAAGCTTATACTAAAAACAACTATTATTATTTAGTGGTTTAAGGCAGCGAACTGGCAGAATCGTTGGTATGCCGGGCAAAATGCTTAGCAGCATTTCACTAGTTTTTACATTCTGAGTTCAAATGCCACTGAGGTCGACTTTATCTTTCATCCTTTTGGGGTCGATAAAATAAGTACCAGTTGAACACTGGGGTCAATGTAATCGACTAAACCCCTCCCCCAAAATGGTTGGCCTTGTGCCAAAATTTGAAACCATTATTATTATTATCATCATCATTATTATTAAACTGGCAGAATTGTTAGCACACTGGAAAAAATGCTTAGCGGCATTTCACCGTCTTTACATTGTGAGTTCAAATGCCACTGAAGTTGACTTTGCCTTTCATCCTTTTGGGGGTTGATAAAATAAGTACCAGTTGAGTACCTCCCCCGAAATTGCTGGCCTTGTGCCAAAATTTGAAATCATTATTATTTAGTGGTTAATAAAGAAAACATTATTGTTATATTTTGAAATGGTCATTGTTTTTTGTTTTTTATTTTGCCAAATGAACACATGCACTATATATTCTTTCTTCACTCGTGTATTACAGTTCTTATTTTATTTTTGGTCTAATTCATTAAACCAAAAATAAAAATAAAATAAGAGCTGTAATAAACGAGTGAAGAAAGAATATATAGTGCGTATGTTCATTTGGCAAAATAAAAAACAATGACCATTCTGAAATATAACAATATTGGTTTCAACACACGGTTTCACATCAGGTGTCTTGCAACACAAATTGATAAACGTAAAGAAAACATTACTGAGGACAAATTAGCTGGTCTGTTTCAGAGGACTTTTGGTCCAGATACTACCAGGGATAATCTCTATAAATCCCTGACCTTGATGTTTTTAATTTCTACTTGGAAAGGAAAGTGAGAGTGGAGAGAGAAGTGCTCTCTACCAGTGAATTTATCAAAAGGTGGGTGACAAAAATGGTTAGAGTGAATGGACCTACTCTAAGCATGTGCCTGCAGATTGGAGAGGGCCTGGTAATCAGGGTAATCAGAGTAATCAGGGTAATCCTGGATCAGTGGAATTCCTTGATTGGCCTTAGTTTATCTTTTTACTTGTTTCAGTCATTAGACTGCGGCCATGCTGGGGCACCACCTTGAAGAATTTTAGTTGAACAAATTGACCCCTGTACTTATTAAGCCTGGTATTTATTCTATCAGTCTCTTTTGCGAACTGCTAAGTTACGGGGACGTAAACACACCAACACTGGTTGTCAAGCAGTGGTGGAGGACAAACACAGACACAAAGACAAACACACATAGCTTTCAGTTTCCGTCTACCAAATCCACTTACAAGGCTTTGGTCTAGTCTGAGGCTATAGTAGAAGACATTCGCCCAAGGTACCACACAGTGGAACTGAACTCAGAACCATGTGGTTGGGTAGCAAACTTATTTTACCACACAGCCATGCCTGCACCTATGTTGTTCACATATTTTGCATACCCAGAATGTACATGTGAGTGTGTTTGATGTGTGACTTGTCTACGTATCTTCTTTTTCTTAATATATCTTTACTAAGAAACATTTCTCATGGCCCCAGCAGACAAAATGAAAAAAGGCGTTGCCCTAGAGGATGGCGAGGGAGATGCGCTGAAACAGCCACTCTGACTCACGGGGTTTACACTTGCGGATAGCCATCTCCACTCCAATAGCGGTGAGCAGGGATATGGCCCGGGGGCCAAAAATGCAGTTGGTCTCCACTGCCACAAGTTCAATATGTATTCTTTCATCTAATTTCCCCATTTCCCCATCCTCTCCCTTTTTTTCCCTTCATTTATATAAACCCCACACAAAGTGTAAACTGTCCTTGTAATGTCTCCCTCATCTGATGTCCCTGTGGCAAATAAAAGAAATTATCATTATTGAATGAGAGAGCAGTGCATGTCATCACAGTGACGCTGGGGTACAAATATATGAAGCCCAATATACCCATCATGACTACCCATCTGCTGAGGGTACACCAGGTACATGCAGCACAACTGTGCGTGACGTGGTGATTTCATATCAACATAAACAGTGCACGACCTTGTAGGTGGGGCCCAGTTAGAATTTTCTTCAGGTTGGGTAGACCATCCCATTTAAAAGATCCCTGAATAAGGGTCGTTTAAGGATGATGAACGAAACACCTATATTTCCAGAGGTGAATTATTCAAACTCTAAAGAATTCCTCTCAGCACATGGCCATGATGCTTCTTCACTACTCCTGCTCATGATCAGAGATGCACATATCGTCAGCCACTAAGGGACATGCTCAACTGGTTATGGTCAAGTACTGGGGTCAACTGAATCGACTATCCCCATCCCCGAAAATTTCAGGCCTTTGTGCCCAGTATAGAAAGGATTATTATTATTATTGTTCAGTAGTCATATTTTTGTCAGGTGCTTTTACTCCACCACCGAGTGCAGCTGTGTGCCTTGTTGAGTATGTGCTTTGGTTTGTATTGGTTTTATTTCAATGTATTGTATGTGCGTTGCGTAGGATATGTGCGGTGCCTAGTAGTGTTATGTTCTGTATGTTATACATCTTCATGATTCCTCGTGTTTTGGTTATGTATTTATCCGTTTGTTATTTTAATCATACCTAATGCCCCTATTATTATAGGGATTGTTTCTATTTTTAGGCTCCACATTCGGATTATCTCTATTTCCAGATTGTTTTTTATTTTGAGAGTTTCTTCATTTCTTTTAGAGATACAATATCATCTGTTGGGATTGATACTTCGATTAGAAGGCATATTTCTTGAGGTTCATTGACAACCATATCTAGTCTATTAGCCTTAATCTCTCTATCTGTATGTATTGGCATCTTTCAAATGTCATTTTCTGAGAACTTTTCTAGGATATGCGAATAACATTTTTTCTGTTGTCATTCCATCGTGTTGGCATAGCATCCAGTGAATATAGCTAAGGGTATTTCTTGCCATTGTTTTATCATGTTTTTTGTTGTTGTTTCAGTTTCAGTTAACACTTTAGTTGTTTTATATCTTGTTTGTTCTTTTTCATAGTTCAGTTAATATGAAATTTTTCTTATACTTTTCACCCTTCTTAAGGACAGAAAACATTTCTCTGTTTTGCTCTTGTTTTATGGCTAGTTGTACCAGTTTTCCTTGGTTCAGAGTGACATATTTCTGTAATCCTATGTAGGTTCTTTTATAGTAATTTTCTAGTTGTATCAGGCCTCTACCATCTTCAACTCGTTGTACATATAACATGTCAGATTTTGGGTGGTGTATTCTAAATTCTATCAATATTGTTCTTGTTTTCCTGTATAGTTTGGTTATTTCATTTAGTGTCAAATTAAGAATATTTTAATTGTAACTTATGACTGGGACAGCTAGAGTATTGATACCTAATAACGTGTTTTCGTATTGAGCTCCGTTATAAGTATTAATGTGAATCGTCTATAGTATTCCTTCCTCATCTTATCTTTCATTTGTGTATGTTGTTCCATATCTATTTCATTGATTCCTAGGTATGTGTATGTCTGAGTTTGGTCTAATTATTTTACTTCATTTTCTTTATCTAGTAGGATATTGTTAGTCGTATCTCTTTTCCAGGTTGCTTTGGCACGTTTTCTAAGCTAAATTCCGTGTTTGTTTATTTGGTAAATCCATGCTCTGTCTATAGTGATGTTTCCAGTTGCTTATCATTTGCAGCACACGGTTTAATTTCATCCATATACAAGAGATGGTTGATTGTTTTACAGTAACATTTGTATACACATCCAATTCTGTTTAGCATGTAGGTTAAATACTTTAATGCTAGACAGAAAGGAGTGGAGAGAGCGAGTAATATTATTTATTATTATTATTATGAATATGTCGCACAGTACCCAATATTGTGATGTTGTAGATGATAGTGTGTGAACCGGGGAGGAGGAGGGGGTGTACTCTCTGTCAAGGCACAACAAGGACGTCATACAGACAGTACTTTATGCAGTATGCGTGCAGTTCCAAGTAACACCGATGTTTGTAATACATCAAGATTGTAGGGTATTTCTAAAGTGAGTGTCCAGATGCTTCTCCAGTTTCGGTGGTATTGAACCTAATACTCCGATGACGACAGGGACAAACTTTATGCTTGACTTTCGCAGCTGCCACATCTTGGCGATCTCAATTTTCAGGTCTCCATATTTGCCGAGGTTTTCACTTTTACATGATTATATTTTAGTCGCCTGGCAATGCTACATCAATTATTAGGGACTTATTTGTGTCCCTCTCAAAAGTCACTATGTCTGGTCTTCGATGCTATAATATCTTGCCTGTCTGGAACTAAAGTCCCATAAGGTCTTTGTCTTTCCGTTTTCATAAATTACCTTTTGTGGTGTATGTTTTTACCAAGCGCCCGCTATCTCATATCCATACTTCCGGCATAGTAGCCAGTGCAGGTTTTGAGCTAACTTGTCGTGTCTGCGCTTGTACTCTTTCTGTGCAAGATTTTCACAAGCACTTACAGTGTGAGTCAGGCTTTCTACCTTTTTTCCACATATTCCTTAGAGGTTCGTTGTACTTGTGTGGTAAATATCTCTTTTCAATGAGTTGTTTGGTATTCAATGCCTGGTTCTGAGCAGCGATTACTGGACTTTCAGTGGTATTCTTCAGGTCACCTTTGCTGAGCCACCTCCATGATGCTTTCCAGTATTTTAAGTGTTTTAGTTTCACGGTGGAACTGACCATGTAATTCCATGTGGAGTAGAATTTCTTCTCTCTCGCTGGCTATCCGTGAACGGAATCCATTAGCAACATACTGTAGGTATTGCTCGCTGTTTACCAAATATTCTGCCATGTTTCGTCTTTCACTGCCGATGCACTCCCGTACGCTAATCAGGACACGTCTACCGGTACACCTCTTCAAGAACAGCATGTGTACATTCACATTAGGCTGGAAAGCACCATACACTGTCATCGCCATTCAGGTAGTGCGATCGAATTTGACAATCTTCGCTTGCGTATTTTTCAGAATAGGTGCACTATATCGGACTACAGCAGCCTATATTTTGATGGCAGTCACAAGGATCCTTGCATTGAGTCTTGATTTCAGGAGAGGTTTGAGGCGCTTAAAATATGTAGGGGTGACCCTGTTTTTCAATTCTCTGTGTAAGATTTTGTCCATCTCCAGGATCCCAATGTACTTGTGTCCATCATCATCCGAGTCTCCCATTCGCTCTCCGTTTGGCATTCTATGACCCTACATTCTGCTCTTTTTCCTCGTTTCAAAGTTATCACCGCACACTTTGAGATCCCGAACTCCATTCCTATATCTCTGCTACATATCTGTACAGTCTTAACCAGGCCCTCCATTTAAGGTTCATTTTTTGCCAACAGTTTTAAATCATCCATGAAGAGAAGTTGGTTGAGATGAGGTCCATACTTCCTCAGCTCGTAGTGCGTATTGAATTTGGGTAGAACTACAGAGAGTGGGATCAAGGCCATAAGAAACAACAAAGTGGAGCAAAATCTCCCTAGAAGATACCTCTTTTGATCGGTACCTCGGCTAAGTGCTGGTTATTGCAGGAAGGACATGTTTTCCAACTAGGTACACTGTTCTTGATCAATGCACGCGCGTTGCCGGCTATTCCACGCATGTCAAGTGTTTCCAGAATCAACGAGTGCAGTACCATGTTGTAAGCCTTTTTAAAGTCTATCCAGGTCATGCACAAGTTTTTTTTTTTGTATCGTTTGAAGTTCTTCATTGCGACCTTGTTATTCAGCAGGTGGTCTTTTATGCCCTTGAATCGTTTCGGCATCCTTTTTGTTCTACTGGAAGTAGATCGTTTTCCGCAAGGAACGCGTATAATTTCTCATCGAGTATGCCTGACAACACTTTCCATAATAGTTTAAGACAAGCAATGGGTCGGTAATTGCCAACCTCATTGCCCTTTGACCAATCTTTCATTAAGAATGTTGTCTTCCCTTCTACAATCCATTCCGGAACTGCAACACTCTGTAGGCAATTGTCTAATTGCAAGCCAATTCGTTTGCGTGTTGGCCTAAACCACTTGCGCCAGTAGCCCTGGATTCCATCTGACCCCTCCGTTTTCGAGTTACGCATTTTTTATATCTGTGTAACTATATCTTCCCTAGTCATGTATACATGATCCTGCCTTGGAGATTCAGGGAGATGGAGCTCGGTTCTCACGGCATGGATCCACTCAGCACCCTGGTTGTGGGAAACTTCTTGCCCCCAGATGTGCGTGTGTGTGTGTGTGTAATTATATAATTTGATCACAGTAAACTTATTTCTTTTACATAGTGACAAAGTATTATTTCAATAGATTCATACCAGTAGCAGTTGTTTTCTCTTTCACTGAGAGATAAAGATTATTCACTTGAGTTGGATTTAAAAATAGACGAATTTCGCATTGAATATCACATATCTGTTGGTTCTGTCCATAACGAAACCTATACATTACAGCTGTTTGTAAGATCTAATGATATAGGTTTGAGTAATGAGCTGGTCTCATCTATGCAATTCAATTATTTGCTGGACATGATTTCAATTGAGTGCTATTAAATTAGATTGCTTGAACACCTAACAATAAGTATATATTAAGGTATATATACTTATGTCGAATTTTGATTGTCCAAGTTTTCTTATCTCGTTTTCAATCTAGATGTGTGAATTACTTCCTAAGATGCATGCTAGTAAGGTGAAACCAAGTAAAGACGATATAAATTAATCCGGTCTATTGAAGAGAGAACAGATATTTAATTACATTTATCGAAATCTCACAGAGACAATTGAAATTTTATATCTGATTTTCAATTCATACACATATATAATTATATATTATCTACATATTATATAATATACACATGTATACATGACTATATGGTGCAACGATAAAAATAAACACGAAAACGACGTGAAAATAAAAAAAAAGAAACAAACAAACAATGTATATTAAGCTTACGCTCAGGAAAATTAGAAATCTGTAACATTACGGGCCTACGCTCTTCTACAGAAAGGATAGCTGAGGCGAGAAACAAAATGGAGAGGAAATTATATAAATGTGTCTGAATCAAACGATCACCTCCTACTTAAGTGACCAGAAGAGGTAATAATGAGATTGGGGACTGAGTGGAAAGAGGAGGCAAGAGTGACCTGGAATATGTGTGTGGCTCAGTAAGCACACGTGTATGTATGAAGTTACGTGTACTTGTGTTTGTGTTTGTATGGGTGCGCACGCGTGTGTATGGGTGTCAGTAGGCACGTGTGTGTGTAGACACGAGTGTGGATATGAAGCTAATATTTACGTATGTCTGTGTGTAAGTGCACGTTTGTTTATGAGACTAATTTGTGCGTTTAGTGAGTGTGCGTGTAAGTGTATCCCTGTTTACAGTTGGTGTGTGTGTGTATGAGGCTGTCACACAAAGTAAGTGTGTATGTATGTTCCGGATGTTTATCCTTTTGTATACGTGTTCATAGGTGCGTGTTTCTGTCTGTTAGTCTATCTGATAATACTGATAACAATGTTAAAGATATAAACTTTTAAATAGCAAACATCTACACCAACACTGACTCGGTGAAAAACGAAAAGTGAAACACCGAAGTTCAATGGTCTGGAAAGTTATCCGGTGAGTAATTATCTTTATTGAAATCAAAACCCTCATACTCTCAATCGTGCATATATACATTTACAGACACGGAAACCTTCCGTCGATTTTTAAGATACCTAAACATGGAAGACCGTAAATGTAAGCTGCACACAGCTCGGTATGGTCATGTACAAACTCCTTTTAGGATGATCGCAAAATAACATAACATAACGAAAACCACAATTGAAATAAGTTTTCAGCTTCATAACCTGGTTGGTATATAATTTAACGGTCAGGAGACTCGTGAGTATCAATGGATTTCAAATTGATGACAGAAGATTCTGAGTGACCGCAAGAGAAATGGTGGACGTCTAGAAACAAGTTCGAGGATTGATTTAGGATTTAAATATGTCTGACATGAATTAGAGTCGGAGTGACAGAACCAAAAAGTATAGCAAGAAAAAAGTTGATAATGATAATTCAATGATTACATTTATGGACATATATAGATGCAGACACAGAGACGATCAGGCTTACACACACACACACACACACACACACACACACACACACACACACACACACACACACACACACACACACAC
>JAOPUL010003827.1:11498422-11509911 GCA_027564515.1 Octopus rubescens | reverse complement strand
CACACACACATACACACACACACACACACACACACACACACACACACACACACACACACACACACACACACACACGGGTAAAGACATATGCACACACGCACACAACACTGAAAGAGAGAGACAGAAAGATATACGTATACGCAAAGATGTGACTTACCCCCAAACGCCTGTACACGCCGAAATTTACACGTGTTCACACACACACACACACACACACACACACGCACACGCACAAATGCACACACAAAACAATACATGCACACACATTCACATGCAGATAAACACATGTATACAGAAGCACACATTACACACGGTCAAACATACACAGGTAGAAATAGAAACGGAGATCAGCAACCATTCATTACATATATATATATATATATATATTTATAAGTGTATATAGATGCATATATAGACAGAGAGAGACATACATACATACATACATACATACATACATACATACATACATACATACATACATACGGATAAAGTCTCAATCATCCATTTCATAATTTTTAATTGATTTTTGTAATTATGAATGTAGATTTTCAGGTCATGAAATCTCCATATATTAACCAAACAGGATTAAAATGTTTTACTAAGGAGATTAAACTGACATCTCTCAAGTTTCTTGGAGAAAGATTACATTGAAATAATCTAAAGCTTTGATCAAATAATGTCTAGCAGGGTATTCACTTGAGAGAGGATTCCTGATGCAGTATCTCAGCTATGTTGAACTCCACCCAAACAAATTTAGCATTTTTTTACTGTTTATTTATCAGAAAGGTATTAAAACTTCAAATAATGTTTTGGCTGATAATTATTTTTCAAGATGTCAGAATGTAATCAAAAGAAATGAAGAAAAATCTTGATAATTCACTAGAAATGTGGGTTGACTTTGAAATAAAGGTACACTAGAAGTTGAGTTTTTAAATGATTGGAAACAAGATGATCAGTTGAAATCTTGCTACGCCTTCTGTTTCATCTCTAAATAATATTATTCTACTAAAATTGTGTTCTTGCTTGCTTGCTTGTCTGTTATGTAATACAGCCAAAAGGGTGCACAATGGGTAAATACTTTGAAAGTAAGTTGCCTCTGAAATGGGAAAACAAATAGAATAAAACAAATTTCGTGTAAATCTGACCCCTGGTTATCGAGATTCGTGTATTTTGTATCTTCGTAAATATCAAACAAAAAAAACAGTGTATAATTTTAAAATCCCTGACCGTGAAACTTTTATTTATTTTAACTCTCCCCCTTCCTTAATGTTATTTCTTTCCCTCTCACACTCCTACTGCTATTTCTATGTTATGTGTTTCTTAAAATAGCCAGAAAATGGTGTATAATGGGAAGATTCTCCGATAATAACATAATCCTGCAAACCTTCGTTTATGTATATGTTCATGTGTGTGTAACAGTACTTAAGTTAGAGTCATATATGTGTGTGTGTGTGTGTGTGTGTAAGTGAACATGACCCAATGGGTCACGGGTGCTCTAGTACTTATTAAAAATAAAACATTCAATCAACATAACACATCTACAGTCACTGTACACTACTGTTACAGTGGTGTTACTTACAATCACTTAAACTACTGTTACAGTTACATACTCTACTGTTACACTCACGTCACTGCTGTTACAGCCACATGCAGCATGACTTCAGTAGTTCCATGCAAAACATTTTACCTACTCTATCCACTTGTCTCTCTTCATCCTATTGTCATCCTTTCAACTAATTTCTACTTCCTAAATAATTTACTTACATGAAACATTGGGCCACCCACCACCACCACTACCACTACCATCATTCTTCTCATTCCTCATCCCTCTGTCTGTGCCTCTCTCCTTTCCTTCTTCACCTCCCTCTCATTCCTTCTCTTTCAACCTCTCATTCCTCACCCCTCTGTCTGCTAAATCACTTTCTGTTTTTGACATAACAGGTCTGGAAATATTCCTTCATTGTTCTTGCTTTTGCTTTTGAAATTTTAGGAACTGTGCCAAGGTTGGCTTTGGTAAAAAAAAATGCCAAACAAAACAAAAATCTCTCAATAATAAGAATAACAACAATAACAAACAATAATAATAAAAATGGCTGTTTTCTGACTTGGCGTATGGCCACATATCTTTGAGGAAGGTAGGAAAGGATATAGATAATTAAATTTGTCCTCCAACCCCTCATCCCAATATTTGATTTGAAAAGCAAACTTAGCCTTGGTGAGATTTGAACTCAGAATATAAAGGAAGATAACTAAATATCAACAAATTCTTTTTTTTTTTTTTTTGTTCATTGCTCTACTGATTCTGCTACCAACTGTTATAAAAAATAGTTATTTTTAGGTACAAGGGCAGAAGGTGGGGATGACTGCCAGTAATATCGACCTCAGTACTTGACTGGAAATTTATTTTATTGACACCCCCTCCCTCTCCTCCAACCAAAGGATGACAGGCAAAGTTGGCTTTGGCAGGATTTGAATAATTTGAATAATGCAATTTGAATAATTGTTTCTAATATAGACAGAAGGACTTACATTTTGGAAGAGGGTTACTTAATTAAATCAACCTCAGTATTTCCCTGGTAGTTTTTGCTGCTACCTGAAGGCAAAGTCAACCATGAAGGGATTTGAACTTAGAACATAGAGGGTTGTAACTGGATACCAAAATCCTTCCTTCCTTTGAAATTTAATATTTCTAGCAATTAATTACCTACCCCACTAAGACCAGTTCTGGTTCTATGATGCAAAATTTCTGTTTTCAAGTGCTCAAAATTAAAACCTATCAAAATTTCATATGTTCCAAACACCAGCTTAATGACAAATTTATTTTACTAAATTCCTCATTATTTCCAAAATTAATTGAAAGAAAGGCAGTAGGTGTGGCTGTGTGGAAAAAGTTTGCTTCCCAACCACTTGGTTCCAGGTTGTTCAGTCCCACTGCATGGCACCTTTGGCATCTTTTACCTTTGGCACCTTTGGCATCTTTTACCTTTGGCACCTTTGGCATCTTTTACCTTTAGCAACTTAGGCATCTTTTACTATACCCTGAGCCAACCAAAGCCTTGTAAGTGGATTTGGGAGATAAAAACTGAAAGTAACCTCTCTGTGCGTCTTTGTCCCCTGCCATCTTGACAACCAGTGTCAGTTTGTTTACATCCCTGTAATTTAGTGGTTCAGCAAAAATAAGTACTGGGATTGATTTATTTAACTGAAACCCTTCAAGGTGGTACCTGAGCATGGCTGCAATCTAATGACTGACACAAGTGGAAATACAGTAATGAAAGGATTACTTGTCAATGTCTTTCAAAAGTTTTAGTCTTCTGTATTGAAGTCTCCCTTGATAAAATTTGTACTCTTAGAACACCTTAGTCTTATTGAAATGTTTTTCATAGGAGAAAATAATAATAATAATCCTTTCTACTAGAGGCATAAGACCTGAAAATTGGTGGACAGGTCTAAGTCAATTACATCAACCCCAGTGTTTAACTGGTACTTACTTCATCAACCCTGAAAGGATAAGTTGACCTTGGCAGAATTTGAATGCAGAAATATAAAGATGGATGAGATGCCGCTAAGCATTTTGCCTGTTGTGCTAATGTGTCTGCCAGCTTGCCACCTTAATCATCATCATCATTTAGTATCCATTTTCCATGCTGGCATGGGTTAGACGATTTCACTAGAAACTGGCAAGCCGGAGATCTGCACCAGACCCTAGTCCGTTTTGGCTTCTTAACACCAACCACTCCAGAGAGTGTACCGAGTGACTTTAACGTCTCACCAACACGAGTGTTTTGGTGTTTTTAACGTGCCTTGATGCAATACCAGGCAGTGGCTCTCATGACTTCTGATCTTAATTGATTGGAAGTGTTAACACGTACATGTTTTTTCTTGGTGTAAAAGATGGGCTACAACAGTGGTTCTCAACCAGGGTCCACATGACCCTTGGGGGTCACACATAAGATTTTGTTGTTAAAATTTATCAGCAATAATTTGGTTATACTTCTACAATACACAAAATATTTTAACAAATTTTTATACAATTCCTAATAATATTTAATTATGAAAATAGGATTTTTTAAACATCGAATGACTATAAGAGTCCACCCGAGTACAATAGAAATCAAAAGGGTCCATAGGGAAAAAATGTTTGAGAACCACTAGGCTACAGCAAATATTCAAAGATTTGCTTGTCAATTGCTTGACCATAACCAGTTGAGAATGTCCCTTAGTGGCTGACAATATGTGCATCTCTGATCACAAGCAGGAGTAGTGGGGGAGCATCATGTTGAGAGGGATTCTTTGGGGTTTGAATAATTCACCTCTGGAAACATGGGTATTTTGTTCATCAACCTTAATCAACTCTTATTCAAGGACCTTTTAAGCGTGATGGGCTACTCGACCTGAAGAAAATTCTAACTGCTCTATCACACAATAATAATAATAAGAAATAATTCTTTCTAAATTTGGCACAAGGTCAGCAGTTTTCGGGGGTGGGGAGTGGAATAAGTCGATCACACTGTTCTCAGTACTGGACTGGTGCCATATTTTAGCAATACTGAAAGGATGAAAGACTTCTACCTTTGAACTCAGAATGTAAAGAGCTGGAAAAATGCTGCTAAGCATTTTGTCTGATGTGTTAGCAATTCTGCTAGTTTGCTGCCTTAATAATAATGGTTTGAAATTTTGGCACAAGGCCAGCTATTTTGGGGGAGGGGTTTAGTCGATTACATCGACCCTAGTGTTAAACTGGTACTTATTTTATTGACCCCAGAAGGATGAAAGGCAAAGTCGATCCCGGCAGAATTTGAACGCAGAATGTAGAGACGGACTAAATGCTGCCAAGCATTCTGCCCAGCGTGCTAACAATTCTGCCAGCTCACCAATAATAATAATTGTTTCAAATTTTTGGTTCTAGGCCAATAATTTTAAGGGAGAAAGGGTTAGTCAGTTACATTGATCCTAAGACTGGACAGGTACTTATTTAATTAATCCTGAAAGGAGGAAAGACAAAGTCAGCTTTGGTGGAATTTGAACTCAGGATGTAAAGAGCCAGAAGAAATGTTACTCAGCATTTTATCTGACACCCTAATAATTCTGCCCACTTGCTGCCTTAATGATAACAATAATAATGTTTCTACTATAGGCACAAGTCCTGAAATTATGGAGAGGTGGGCTAAGTCGATTACATTGACACCCACTACTTTACTGGTACTTATTTTATCAACTCCAAAAGGATGAAAGGTAAAGTTGACCTCAGCAGAACTTGAACTCAGAATCTAAAGCTGGAAGAAATACTGCTTAGCATTTGTCTGACATGCTAACAATTTTGCCATCTCACCACCTTAATAATAATAACAATAATCCCTTCTACTATAGGCACAAGGCCTGACATTTTTGGGGAGGGGGCTAGTTGATTACATCAACTCCAGTTCTTGACTGGTACTTGTTTTATCCACCCTGAAAGGATGAAAGGTGACCTTGGTGGAATTTGAACTGAGAATGTAAAGCCGGAAGAAATGCTGCTAAGCATTTGTTTAGTATGCTAACAATTCTGCCAGCTCACTGCCTTAATAATAATAATAATAATAATAATAATAATGGTTTCAGATTTAGGCACAAGGCCAGCCATTTCGGGAGAGGGGTTTTAGTCAATTACATTGACCCCAGTGTTAAACTGGTACTTATTTTATCGACCCCGAAAGGATGAAAGGCAGCGTCGACCCCGGCGGCATTTGAACTCAGAATGTAAAGTTGGAAGAAATGCCGCTAAGCATTTTTCCCGGCATGCTAATGATTCTGCCAGCTTGCTGCCTTCTCAATAATGATGATAGTAATGGTTTCAAATTTTGGCACAAGGCCAGCAATTTTGGATGAGGGTGTAAGCTGATAACATTAATCCCAGTGCTCAACTGGTACTTTACTTTATTGACCCTGAAAGGTGGAAAGGCAAAGTCAACGTTGGCAGAATTTGAACTGAGAACGTAAAGCCAGAAGAAATGTTGCTAAGCATTTGTCCAGCATGCTAACAGTTCTGCCAGTTCACTACTTTAATAATAATAGTTGCGATGATATTTGACATAGGCACTTGGGTGCACACACACACACACACACACACACATGTTGGAAAATAACATATGAGTGTGAGTAAGAAAGTATATGTTGTTATGTTGTTCCTAATGAAATGTCATTGTTTATTCTTCCCAGTTTCTGTCTTGTCTATTTGTGTGCCTGTCTTCTGTGTTTCTCTTAACATTTCTTTTCTGGTTAGTTGACTTGATGTTAGTTTATCAACACAGACACACTACACACACACATATATATATATATAAACACATACTCTTGTTATGTGTATAATCATATTGGAAGAGATGAATGCCAGGTTTATTCGATGTGGTCTATATTTAGTACCACAACACATGTTCAGCTCGGAGCACCCTGCTGGAAAACCAAATTTAATTTTGTTGCTTCTTGACAGAAATATATTTATTTAGTTTATTTTTATTGTTATCTATCTATATTTTTTGCTTTTCTAATTAGCCCTGTACTTTGAGTTATAGCTCCATATCTGTATCTGAGGAGGGTTTTATATAAAACAACTTTGAAATTTGACACTTTCTAATATTGCATAGATTTCTTTGCCAAAGATTATTTTTGTTTTTTTATTTATTTTTCTCAAAGAGGAAAAGTAAAATATCTTGCAATTCATTATAATTAGCATATTACGTATTTTGTAATTAGCATATTAGTTTTAAGGGAATATTGTACTGCAGTGAATGAAAACGGAGTGTTTAATTTTGCCTTACTGTCTTTGACTGTGTCTGAACTGTTCAAATGACCATGGTATTACATATCATCTGCCTCAGATATCTCAGAGGTGGTGGTTAGGGTGGTAAATGTGCTGCACATATGATGGTACTTGCTTGGTATGCAACCGAACACATTTCTATGCACCCACTCAGGCATATGTTATATGACAAACTATTTGCATTTTTTTTTCCATTTTGGAAGAGTTCCAGTAATGCATTGGGAGTAAATAATGAAGTCAAAGAACTACAAGAAGAAGAGGAGAGTGGGAATGAGGAGAGGAGAGAGAAGGAAGAGTAAAAGCCAACCTAACTTCACATCATAAAGTAGATGAAAGTCACTGTTGTTCTTGTTTAACCCCAGGTCATCCTTGATTGAGCAGACCTGTGATAAGAAACATTCCAGCTATGACCATCCTGTTCTTTAGGGAACATAGGTCCACATTATCAAACCTGTCCTTTTTTCTTTTTGATCATCCACATACAGGCTTGTTCTGGCTGTCATCATAAGACACACTAATGTTTATAACAAGCTGAAACTTGAACTGTAGATGGAGTAAATTCATGGCTATTTAACCTTTGACATCTGTGTCAACCCTGTACATATTAGAAGAATGACTGTGGAGGTGGTTTGGTGGCTGGTGAAAGAATTACTCAGAGATGCTTTCTGCATAAAAAAAGAAAAACATAGTTATGTGGATGGTAGTATATTTTAAAAGTGAGGCAAAAAATAGTAATATAAACAAACAGGAATTCATCATCATCATCATCATCAATGAGGAAAAACAAAATTAGTTTTCATTACTAATTCTGGTCCAAGAAGTTAAAGGGAAACAACTTCAGAATAATTAGGGGATTTATAATTTAATTTATAAATTAATTATAATTTATAATTTAATTAAAATCAACTAAAAATAGATAGTGGGCATATATTGGAGAAAGTTTTATCTTTGGTATGTACAGAGATAACTCTAGACATGCTTCAATCTTATTAGACCTCCTCAGTGGAGTATAGTGTTTACTATTACTTACCCAGGCACTAGACAGCTAAAAGATGTAAAGCTGTTAAATCAATGAATACTGACTGTGTAACAAAGAATGACTGGGTGGATGGGGGAGTTACGTTGGGACACATTCTGCATGGAAAATATATAGTATAATGCAAAGCACCCACATAAAGTAGTGAGCCAAAATTGTTAATTGTTCAAAATTACATTTATAGACACATTTCCATGCTTGCATCCATTGAACTGTTTATTGAGGCAGATTTTCTTCAGTCGGATGCCTTTCCTGTTGCCAACCCACACTTGTTTCCAAGCAATGAAATATTTCCCCATGGCTGGACATGTTTTTTTTTTTCCCCAGTATATTGGAAATGAATGATATTCATTTACATCAATCATGCAATGTCAAGACAAGGAGACACAAGCATCCTCACATACATAAATACGTGTTTGTGTGTATGTGTATGAGAAGCTTCTTTCAGTTTCCATCTACCACTGACAAGGCTTTGGTTGGTCTGAGGCTGTAATAGAAAACACTTGCCCAAGGTGCCATGCAGTGAAACTGAACCCAAAAGCAAACTTCCCAACCACACAGCCATGCCTGCACCTATTAGTGACAGTAAAAATATTATTAAGGTTAATTATTATAGTTATTATGTTAATATTCCCTGAACATACTGGATCTTGTAATATTTAGACTGACAGATTGTTATATACTTCCTTGGGCCCTAAATCTGTATGGAGTCATGAATGACTCCTGTGACATACAGTGTATCCTGACATTCCTAACCTGGTGGAGCCCATCCCACTCCAGACCTGACCAAAGCCAATTTCTTTGAGAGAGAAAACGAGAGATGATGATGAATCAAACCCCGGGATTGGATTGGATTAGTTTTTTATTTACTGACTCTGAAAAAAAAAATCAAGGCTAAAGTTGACCTTGGTGGGATTTTGAACATAGAACATAGAGAGCCATAGAGAGCTATAGAGAGCCAAAACAAACACCACATTTGTTATTCAACAAACAATTACATATCATCGCAGCTTGTTTCTGATGTTAGTGTTTCAATTACTACACCAAAAGCTCACATATACAAACTCTTCATATCAGTCTACGTTAAGGGACCCTCTACCTGACTGCTCTGAACAGCTAGAAATAGCAGCCAAGTTTAATTCAAAATACAATTCATCTCGTCATGTTTCTAACTGGTGTCAAGTACAAATTCTGATACCAGTTCAGATTAGAGGAATCCCTGCTTGGTCACTTGTCCAGTTAGAAATAGCAGCCAAACCTCCCTTAATTTACACCATACTGTCTTGTAAAATAGAAGGTCAAATTGGTGATGTAATTCTACATACTCCCAAATTGATAGGATGGTCTTGGCTGGTATATCTGATCATAAGCTTACTTGATCAGGGTGTACCTGTAGCTAAATAACATGTTCCTATTGTCACAAGTCATAGTATGTCTTCAATGAGTCTCTAACTAGTCACTCATGCTAGAAATAGCAGGTAAAATCTCAAATTTCATCCTGCTGTCTTATTATAAAAGGAAGCACACATTGCATAATATAGTCTGAGGAATATAATGCCTGAAAAAAAGACAGAATAGTTATGACTGGAATGTTATTATTCAAATATGATATCAATGCCAGTTGCTGTAGACAAACAAAACACACACACACACACACAAACTACTAGTTGGTCAGCTATGTGGTTACGAAGTTTGTTTCGCAACTGTATTGTTTCGGATTCAGTCCCACTGCATAGCATTGGCATCTTGACCGTGTGTCTTGATGTTGCAGCCAAACAATGCTTTATAAATGAATTTGGTTGATGTAAACTGTAAGAAGCCCATCATGTGTGTGCAAGTGTGTGTGTGTATGTATGTGTGCACGCAAATGAATGTGTGTGAGTGTTGATATTCTTTTACTTGTATCAGCCATGCTGGAGAACCACCTTGAAGAACTTTAGTTGAATGAATTGACCCCAGTACTTATTTTTTAAAGCCTGGTACTTATTCTTATTGGTTTCTTTTACCAAACAGCTAAGTTACAGGAATGTAAACACACCAACACCGGTTGTCAAGCAATGGTGAGACATACACACATAGATATATATATATATATATATGACGGGTGTCTTTTCAGTTTCTGTCTACCAAATCTACTCACAAGGCCCAGGGTTATAGTAGAAGACATGCCCAAGGTGCCATGTACTGGGACTGAACCCAGAACCATGTAGTTGGGAAACAAACACTTCTTACCACACAGCCACGCCTGCACCTATATTGTACAACTTTTTTTGTTGCTGCCTGAATGAAGTGGTGATGATGCTTACGTTCCTTGTTAACTTCCCAATCTCTTACTAGAAAAACAGATAAGGGTTAGTGGCTGGAAGAGCTTCCAGCTATAAAATCCTGCTTCAATTAAGTCCACATCCAACCCTTCATTTCTACCTTTCATCACTATCTTGAGTTTACTTCTGTCATCTCCTACACTTCCGTCAACTTTCTGGACATCTCTCTCTCTATTGATCCCCTCATTCACTCTCTCACCACTTCTGCCTTCTCCAAACTTACTGACTCCCACCTCAACCTTGGTTTTCCTCCTTCCACACCAAATGGGCTTTCCCCTACTCCCAATTCTTCCTTTTCCGCTGCCTGTGCAGCCATGACCAGGATTTTGAGACTAAGTCTCAATACTCGGCCCCGTCTATTCACTTGTCATGGATACCCCTCTACCCTTGCCCATGCTACCAATACCTATACCCACAAATTGATCACACCCCCACCCTCTTTTCTTACTCACACACCTCCCAACTGCATCTTCTTTCCCCTCCTTTACACTCCTCTACCCTACCCCTTTGTCGGAAAATTCCACGGGACTTCCAACTTCTCCATTCTGATCCTACCACCCTCCCTGTTCTCCCCAACCCACCTCTCCCCTCCTTCAAACGCACTCAAAACCTACACAACCTGCTGGTCCGTAGCTCCATACATCATTTGGACTTAGCAACCACCCCCCTCTCCTATTCTTCTAACAGCATCCGACTTCCATCTCTCTCACCAATCTCATTTTCCTTTCCTCTGCTTTTCCCCTCATTTTCTTTCTCCACTTATCTTCCACACACTTACATAACATACACCCCCACACACACACATACACCATACATATCTACTGCACATACACACATTTACATATAATCATAAACACATACAAAAAAATCCTCACATACACCGACACACACACACACACATACATACACACACCTGTACACACACACACACTTATACACACACATTCATACACACACATACACACACACATGCATGCAAACAAACATGTATATACACACACAGTAACATGCACACTCACACACATATCACCCAACCTCTCAACCCCACATCCTACTACTGTTACACCTTACTACTACTAACCTTTTAGTTCCACCCTCACACTCACTCACTCACTCACATAAGCATGCACATACACATATACTACCATCCTAACCAGCACTCCCTAATATACAAACACACTACTTGCAATCCGCACACATGCACACACATACAAAAACATATATACACCTATACATTCCATACACACAAGTATCACACAGACATGACAGAAGTAAATAGACACCCTTATAATCGTTAAAATTTATTTAAATCTGAAATTATACATTCAAA
>JAOPUL010003827.1:11385105-11397135 GCA_027564515.1 Octopus rubescens | reverse complement strand
CTCTCTCTCTCTCTCTCTCTCTCTCTCTCGCTCTCTCTCTCTCTCTCTCTCTCTCTCTCTCTCTCTCTCTCTCTCTCATTGAATGGTGTCTGACATGAGGAGTTCTGAGCTGCTGTCTCGCATTTGTTGATTCACAGGTTTCTCTCAGACTCTACTGTCCACAGCACATTGCCAGCAGTGTTTTATCTAACTCACAACATAGCTTAGCTACATCTCCCTAACCTGTATCAGTAGTGCTGTGTCTGACCTATGTTCTATAAACTGTAGTCTACAACAAGGATACTTTTGGGGAGAACAAACAAATTTTGGCAAATAAACAGCTTTCCATCAGAGAAAGAAAAAGAGTCTTAGAAGCATAGAATCCATCCTTATATATGGTTGTGTGATCTAGGAGATAGATAAACAAACACATGCAAAGGCTCATGAATTCTGCAGTGTTGTATTTCTTTAGATGAATTGCTGAAGGTATCTGACAGAAATAGTGACAAGCATCAAAGTTCTTTGACAAGCAGAAGTCACTGGAAAATTTCTTAACAACTTTATCTTTTAGCATTCAGATTACTTTGTCAAATGAAATGTGTATTTATTCACATTGTTTTGAATTAAACATGCATTATCGTGTAGCTTCAAGATTTTGAGGATGTCATCATCATCATCATCTTCCTTTAACGTCCTTTTCCCATGCTGGCATGGGTTGGACGGTTTGACTGGAGCCAACAAGCCGGTGTGTGTGTGTGGGGGGGGGCACCAGGTTCCAGTCTGATTTGGCTTGGTTTCTACGGCTGGATGCCCTTGCTAACGCCAACCACATTGCAGTGTGTGCTGGATGCTTTTAACGTGCCACTGGCACTGACGTGCAACCGTGATTGTTTATTTTTAGAATAACAGTGTAGGTAGGTGTGAGAGGTTAGATCTGGTCAGTTTGGACATAAAACCAGTAGACCATTTAGGCCAGATACGGCTGGTTTCATTGGATAAATGAATGGATGTTACAACAAGTAAATGAAAGACGACAACGCCTGAACATTGTGAAGGAAACAAAAGCTCATCTATTATGGCCATATTTGAAGAAGCAGAGGTTTGGAAAATATTATCATGGAAGGAAGAGTAGAGGGTATTAGATCAAGAGGCTGGCAAAGAACAAAATAGATGGACAATATTAAGAGCTGGTTGGACAAGAATGGTAGGGGAGAACTTGAGCTTAATCGGGAAGACTTTCATTGTAGTGTCATCAATGCGATGCAGGCGTATGATAGATACATGACGACAAAGATGGCTGGTTTAAATGCTAAAGGTCTAAGTTCATTGGGCATCATATAAGAAGGCAAACCCTTGATTACATAATAACTGAGAAACTGAAAGGTAGAAACCGAGGAAGACTGAGAAAAGGATAAGATATTCAAAGACCTTACAAACTGGTAGCAAAAAGACTTACCTAATAGTGGGACAGGTGGAGGTGGAGGTCCATAATCATTGAAGTATGACACAAGAAGAAGAAAACAACAGGATTCAAAAAATCTCCAAATCATTTGGCAACACTGTTCTATCTGGCCCACATTCTATCCACTATGGTGTACTATATAAGTTTAGTAGTGTTTTCATAGCATGTACCAACACTGCTCTTTCTAACCCACACTTTTCCTTCTGTAAATTAACTGCCATTTTGCCGTCATTTCTAATCACCTCCTATGAAACACACACACACACGCACACATACTCTTCTATGAAAATAAACCACCCTTCATTCTTCCTCTTATCCTTCCACACACACACACACACACACACACACTAGTGTCATATGCAACCATTATTACTACAACATCACCACTACCACACTATTTCCAAAACTACATCCCTCCCTAGGAGCCTCGACCTATTAGAAATAGCAGTCAATTTTTTTTAATCACTCCCTTACTGAAAAAGACAAATTAAATCATTTAATCCCAGATATACAAAGACAGGATTCTCAAGGCTGGAATGCCTTTGATCATAGGCCTGCTTCATTAGGAGTGGCCTGGGGCTAAAGACCACCACTGCTATTACTACCATTACCTCCTCCACCACTACAATTTACTTTCTCATCAACTTGAGGTTGAGCCTTTCATTACTGATGAAACATTGCTGTTTAACCCTAGGTCAATTTTGATCCAGCAGATTTATGATCAAAAGCCATTCCAGAAATGACTATCCCATCTTATTGGGTTTTCAGACTCACAATATCTAAAACTACATCATTTACTGTCTCTTTTTGTTTTTTAACAGTAGAGTGTAATTGGAGGGAGATTTGGCTACTATTTCTAGTAGTTCGAGCAACTACATATAGGTTCATTCATTGGTTTGTGAGCATGTGTGTTTATGGTTTTTAGGTGCTTTGTATAGTGTGTGTGTGTGTGTGTGTGTGTGTGTGTGTGTGTGTGTCAGCATGTATATGCCAGTGTGTCAAACAGATAATCTTCTGCCATCATCCCCCACACCACACTCTCATACAATCTGCCACCAACTCACCACTACCACCACCATAGCTATTACTACTACTGCTGCTGCTGCTGCTTTTATTTCCACCTCATCTGCCACACCATACCATTGTAACTACCACCACCACCACCACCACTACTACTATCACTACAAGCTTTCTACCACTAATTCTACTGCTACTTTTCTCACACCACCCTCACTGTACCACCACTAAATTACTGTTACTGCTACCATTGCCATAACCTCCGACTACCACCACCACCACACCACACCATCACCACAACCACCTATACAACAGATACTAGTGTAGTTGTAACTAAACTGAATGCTCTTTTCCTAATACAGAGTCGTTTGTAACTAGTTTCACATGATAGTTTGTGTCAACCTCTAAATCCTCTCATGGGTCCTTCATACTTCTCCACATAGTGTTACTACTATTATGCTGGGTTCTACAGAACAGTGGTAGTACTGTAACCTACACTACACTACTTTGCTCCACTCTGTTGTTAATGAAGGAAGCAATTTACCATTGTAGTAGTGTCTTTTTTTACCTCCCAGCTCACCATCTAATCATGACTGGAAACCAGGTGAGACGACAACAACAACTACTTTAACTAACTTCTTTTTCTTTTTTCTTTTCCTTCTACTTTTTCATTACTTCATTTCTTATTTCATCTTGTTTCCTTTTTTTTTCATCTGATTTTATTTATTTTATTTTTTTTTACTGTTTTTGGTAAATTTTTATTTTAGATTTTCTTGTTTATTTCCTCTCCTAAACACACATACACACACACACACACACACACACACACACAAACAAACACTTTTTTTTTCCAGAATGTTCACAGCTATAGTAAATATCTTTGTTTTCTCTTGAGTTGTCGTGTGGCCCTCAAGAAACAGAACACTTAACTGAGATTTGAACTTGTCATCTTTTGCAGAAGCTGAAGATGGACAATGAACTGAGCAATGAGAAGATTGAGCGACTGGAGCGTGAAATGGTTGATCTCAGTGAGTCTGGTGGCAAAGATGATAAAGAGGTAAGGAAAATATTTCCTGGTTCTAATCTCACCTGGCTAATTTGAAAAATGATAAAATTGGGCCCATTCTTTTTATTTTGTTTTTATTCTGTATTTTTTCTTAATTTTTTAATACATAATGTCTTTCAGTAATTACATCCCTTTAATTCCCTTCAGGGTCAACTTAATTAACTGTCCCCACTAACCCCTAAAATTTGTGTTTTCTTACTTTTGTTGCTGTTGGGCATAATCGTTAGAGCATTGGACAGTGCAGTGCAATATTTGTTCTGCTTCTTTCCATTCTGAGTTCAAATCATGTCTAAGTCCAATTTTACCTTTTATCCTTTTGAGATCAAAATTTACTAACTCCCTCTCCCCTAAAAAGTAAAAAATTGCTGGATTTGTACCTACATTAGAAATTGTTCAGTTGTTTTGTTGTTATTGTGTATTTTCATTCACAGTTCCATGCAGTATTTTGTTTTTCTGTCTTTGTATTGTATTCACAGTACCCTACTTAATATGTGTGTACTGTATCTATTTTGTTATTTTCTGTGATATATATGGGTATAAGTCCCACTGTACCCTATACAATATATGTGCAGTAGCTAATTGTTATTGTCTGTATGTTATGTATAAGGTCAAGGGTACACTATGCAACATCATCATCATCATCATCTCCTTTAACGTCCGTTTTACAAGCAAGCATTGGTTGTGTGTATAGAGTCTCTAACTATGCACAAACACATGAGTGTGCAAACACACAAACATACATACATGTGTGTGTGTGTGTAGATATGAATGTATGTATATACACACACAATCATATGATTAAAAGAAATAGAACATAAAAAAGGACTCAATACGTATAGAATGTATGAATGAATGCACACAGTATCACACCCACACACTATCATACCCATACATATTCCCACACATAGTCACTCTGTAACACACCCCAAGGCACGCATACACACACACACACACCCCAAAGCACACACACACACATGTCTGTTGTATATGCCATGAGGTACCCTATGCAATATGTGTACAATGTCTAATTGTTATGCATGTATATCAACACTATACTATGCTACATAATTATTATTATTATCATTATTAAGGCGGCGAGCTGGTAGAATCGTTAGCACACCGGAAAAAATATTTAGCGGCAATTTTCCCGACTTTACGTTCTGAGTTCAAATGCTGCCGGGATCGACTTTGCCTTTCATCCTTCCGGGATCGATAAAGTGAGTACCAGTTACAAACTGGGGTCGATGTAATCGACTACTCCCCTCCCCCAAAATTTCGGGCCTTCGTGCCCAGTATAGAAAGGATTATTATTATTACTATTACTAAGGCGACAAGCTGGAAGAATTGTTAGCATGCCGGGCAAAATGCTTAGCGGCATTTAGTTCGTCTCTACATTTTGAGTTCAAATTCCGCCAGGGTCAATAAAATAAGTACCAGTTTAACACTGAGGTCGATGTAATTGACTAAACCCCTCCTCTGAAATGGCTGGCCTTGTGATTAAGTCTGAAACCATTATTATTATTATTATTACTATTAGTTGAGACAGTGAGCTGGCAGAATCGTTATCACACCGGGAGAAATGCTTAGCGGCAATTTTTCCGACTTTACGTTCAGAGTTCAAATGCCGCCAGAGTCAACTTTGCCTTTCATCCTTCCGGGGTCGATAAACTGAGTACCAATTACGAACTAGGGTCGATAACATTGACTACTCCCCTCCCCCAAAAATTTCAGGCCTTCATGCCTAGTATAGAAAGGATTATTATTATTACTATTAGTTGAGATGGTGAGCTGGCAGAATCGTTAGCACACAGAGCAAAATGTTAAGCTGCATTTCGTCTGTCTTTATGATCTGAGTTCAAATTACACTGTGGTTGACTTTGCCTTTTATCCTTTCGGAGTCAATAAGATAAGTACAAGTTGAGCACTGGGGTCGATGTAATTGACATAACCCCTCCCCCGAACTTGCTGGCCTTGTACCAAATTTCGAAACCATTATTATTATTAATATTAGTTGAGGCAGTGAGCTGGCAGAATCGTTAGCACACCTGGCAAAATGCTTAGTGGCATTTCAACTGTCTTTACATTCTGAGTTCAAATTCCACTGAGGTTGACTTTGTCTTTCATCCCTTCAAGATCGATAAAATAAGTACCAGTTAGGCACTGGCTCCTCAAATTTGCTGACCATTATTATTATTATTATTAGTTATTATTATTATGTCTAAACTAGGAACCATTATTTTTCTGGCTCTTTGGGTTCTCAGTTCAAATCGCACCAAGGTCAACTTTGCTTTTCATTCTTCCAGAGTTGATGAAATAAAGTCAGGTACTGAGGTCGATGTAATCAATAAAAAGCATTTCCTCAAAATTGCTAACTTTGTGCCTACATCAAAAACTATTATTATTAAGGTAGTGAGCTGGCAGAATCGTTACCACACCAGGCAAAATGCTTAGCAGCATTTCATCCTTCAGAGACATGGTAGAGGAAAAACACAATCATATATATATGCCAGTGACACATTAAAAACACCCATGCCAATGACATGTTAAAAACACTCGCGCCAGTGACACATTAAAAACACTCATGCTGGTGACATGTTAAAAACACCCATGCCCATGACACGTTAAAGGCACCCAGTACACTCTCAGGAGTGGTTGGTGTTAGGAAGGGCATCCAGCTGTAGAAATCAAGCCAAAATGGACTGGAGTCTGGTGCAGCTCTCCAGCTTGCCAGTCTCCAGTCAAACTGTCTAACCCATGCCAGCATGGAAAATGGATGCTAGATGATGATGATGATGATGATGATGATGAATATTATTTACACACACGATGTGCATCTTTTAGTTTCTCTTTACCAAGTCCACTCACAAAGTTTTGTTCAGCCTGGGGCTATAGTAGAAGACACTTGCCTAATGTGCCATGCAGTGTGACTGAATCTGGAACCATGTAGTTGGGAAGTAAACGTCTTACCACACAGCCACGCCTAGGCCTATATTCTTGAGGAAAATTCTGGGCACTGACAAGATTCAGCAGAAATTCTAGTTTCGACAAATGGTGATGCATTGTCAGTTGAAGACAAAATCTCAGGCACAGAAGGGTTGCCAGCTAGGCATGTGTAAAATGTGTGCAGCATGACAAAACCATTCTACATGTATTTATTCAGTGTCTGAGCATTGCATTCTCAGTCAGACATCTGTTGTCATGTGTAGGACAAATCCATATATTGGCTGAGTTTATCATGAGAATCACACTGCCACCTTCCTTTTGGTGGAGAAAGACAGGCAGTTTTTCCTTTGTCTAGCAGATGTTGATGAAAGAGATTATATGTTGAATATGATAGAAAGGGCCGAGTACAAGCGCTTTCTTCTGCTGAGCTCTCATCTGAGTTGAGAAGGGAGCAAGGGTTTATGATTGAAGAGAGCTCTACTGTATATTAAGAAAAACTTTAAAGTTTAAGAGACAACTAGGTATAGTAATGGCTTGTTTCTCCTCTAAAGCTTCTATAAAATATGGGGTGAATGTGAATGGAGATGGTGTAAGTTAGAGGAGAAATAGCCATTGGTCTAGATAGCTCATTTAAAGACGTTTTTTTTTTGGAGTCGGAGGGCATATCTGGATTGCAAAGAGGAACAACTTATTAAACTCTGTTATTTCAAGTGTTTAACCCTTTAGAATTCAGATTAATTTATCAAATGTAATGCTTATTTATCCACATTTAAAAAAATTGATCATGTATTATCTCATAGCCTTGATATTTTGATGATGTGATTGTTTATTTTTAGAATGATATTGTAGGGAAGGTGTGAAAGGCTGGATCTGGCCAGTTTGAACATAAAACAAGGTAGAATATTCGAGCCTGATATGACCGGTCTAAATACTAAAGAGTTAAAAGAATTCTTTCTACTTTTGGCAGGCCAGCAATTTTGAGCGAAGGGGGAAGTCAATTACATTGACTCTAGTGTTAAACTGCTACTTATTTTATCAACCCCAAAAGGATAACAGGCAAAGTGGGCCTTGGCAGTATTTGAACTTAGAACATAAAACCAGAAGAAATGCTGTTAAGCATTTTGCCCGGCATGTTAATGATTCTGTTGGCTCACTGCCTTAGTATTTAAAATAATTTAAAAAAATAAATTCTGTCTTCCACTCTTCACTCCTTTCCTTCTTTCTGCCTTCCCTTCCATCTTTCTTTAATGACCTAGTGAATAATATGGATTTTATGATTATCATCAACATCATTTTTACTCAAAAATCCCAAGAGAGTTGATTTTCATTCCTAAGTGGTTGATAGAATAAAAAGTAGTAATATACTGGAGTAAATTCAATTGAATACATCTCACACCCTGCTACCTTCACCACCAGCAATCCGTTCTATAAATCATTATTGTTGAAAATAAGATTACAGAGTCATTTTGTCTAAGTGTGCAAGCCAGTCCCCGAGGCAACCATTAACTCACTCTCACTCTCACTCTCTCTCTCTCTCTCTCTCTCTCTCTCTCTCTCTCTCTCAGTTGCATATTTGTTTGATCAATGCTGAACACATTTTTATCCCAGCCTTGTCAATTAAGATAACAAAACAAAAAGGTAAAAAATAAGAATTATATAAAATTTATATGGCAGACATATCAAACTATTTAGATCTTACATCTATTTTGAATTCAAAATGTTTACGTTTATCAATTTATAACATTATTATATATATATTACATATAATAAATATAGTTTAGTTGATGTCACAAACAAATTTATAAATATATCTAAATGAAGAGTAAGAAAATAATAAAGCCTCTAACAATGCAGATAGTTTTACAAAAACCTTTATATATTTCAGGTGCAACGGGTCCTTCCCCAGAAGAAGAGAGTTTTAGACTTTTCTAAGACTGTCTTCTTCTGAGGATGGGCCATAGCACTTGAAATATATAAAGGTTTTTTGTAAAATAATCTGCATTGTCAGAAGCTTTATTATTTTCTTACTCTTCTGTTTACTACAATGCTTCAAGCAAACTATAACGCTCTTATATCTAAATGAGTTGTAATAAACAAATGCAATCATTCATTATACATAGACATGTTATAAACATATAATTATGTTTACCTAAATATCTGTAACAATAAACATATGTAACTATACGTTTAATATATATATCTAGGTAATCTAAAACATCCCTAAACATATATAACATTAAATATATAATGGTAAAAATCGTCACATAACAGTGGACATAGCATAAGAAATAATAATGCTTGCTTAAACATGTATCAGTATTAAATACAGGATATCATCATCATCATCCTTTAACGTCTGTTTTCCATGCAGGCATGGGTAGATATGTTCAGGTAAATATGTTTTATAGCAAACATATTTAAACATGTTACAATAAACACAAACTCATAAATATAACTTTAACATCAGTTTTAGATATATACCTAAAAATATGCAATAATGAATATATGCAACCAGAAATGTACCAAAACATGTTTAACACTAAGCACTAAATGATCATAAATATATCTAAAGTGAAGGGACTGGTTATATTTGATTCCTGATGCACTTGTCCGCCTTAAATTTGACAATCTGCCCTTCAGTTTGATGAAGGGTTCAGATGTAATTCTGTATTTGGGAGCGAGAGAAGGGAGGGGCAAGGGAATGAGATTTTATTTATTAATTGGTGAGATGATAGAATAATTAGAGCATCAGGCAAAATGTTTCGAGTCATTTCTTCCTAGTTCAAATCTTGCCAACATCAGCTTTGCCTTTCATCCTTTCAGGGTCAATAAGATAAAGCACCAGTTAAGTACTGGGTCTATGGTACTAGCTAATCCCCTCCCTTCAAGATTACGCCTATACTAAAAAAAAAAACAATTAATTAATCAGGAAAGGGTTATAACTGGTAGAAATGGTTGTAATATGGAAAAAATATTTTGAGATATTTTATAAGGTTTTTTTACACAGCAAGTTCAAATCCTCCTGAGTTGATATACTCTATATCAATAAATAAATACTAGTCAAGTACTGAGATCAATCCCATCAATTATATATACTCCATGCATTTTTATGGTCTTGTGTCTGTGTTAGAAATTCTCAATCAGATATAGCAGGAAGAACAGTGACCAAGGCCTTCTATAGAAGCCATGGTCTTTTGATGTAAGGCGCAATGCCAATAGTAAAACAGAGGCCATGGTCTTTTGATGTAAGGCGCAATGCCAATAGTAAAACAGAGCCCATGAGCAAGCCTCTATGTAATCACTTGATTTGATAGGAACAACATTCAAGTCACATCTTCAAATCATGGTGTCTTCAAAGGTAAAGAAATACAGTGTACAATTGATAATATAGTCCAATATGCACTAAATAAAAGACAAGATGGACATAGTTGGAGCACTTTTGATCATTGGTCTCCTCGATCATTACTCACTCAAAATTAAATACTACTACTAATAATAATAATCCTTTCTGCCATAGACATAAGGTCTGAAATTTTGGACAGAAGGGACTAGTCAATTACATCGACCCCAGTGGTACTTATTTTATCAACCCCAAAAGGAGGAAAGGCAAAGTCAACCTCAGTGGAATTTGAACTCAGAACTCAGAACATAAAGATGGACGAAATGCTGCTAAGCATTCTGCCAGCTCACTGCCTTACTAATAATAATAGTAATAATAATAAGTTGACAAAACTCTTACCCATCAGCGATTAGCATCCACTGGCTTAAAATCAGAAGGGTTTATCTAGTGGCCCAGGATCAATGCCTACCTACAAGATGCTATCAGGCCAACAGCTTAAAGAATGGTGGCAGTCCAACATGTCGAGTGTGCAAAAAATAGCCTGAAACCATCCCTCACATTGTCTTCGTGTGTAGCTTGTCATCAATGAGGTCGTGAATAGAAATGAAAGGAACTTGACAAACAACTAATTGAGTCTTTAACCAACACATTAAACAATCAATTAGTTAGTTGGTTAGATATTTAACCAATAAACTAACAATAAAGAAGTAATATTGAACCAGTGCATGTGTTTATTATTATTGGCGTAATGACCTTCCCAAGACACAAGATCTGTTCCTTGACTTTTGTAGTGCTAATTGCTGATCTTTTGATGTAAGAAAATACAGATAGCTAAAACTTGTACAGTATCTTCTTCCTTATTTTATAAATTTCATTGGTTTTTCTTTCAGTAAAACTTTATTTTCATTATTAACAAAGTGTTGAGCTGGCAGAATCGATAAGATACCAGACAAAATGGTTAACAGCATTTCTTCCGGCTTTATGTTCTGAGTTCAAATGCCACCATGGTTGACTTTGCCTTCATCCTTTTGGGGGTTAATAAAATAAATATCAGTTGAGCACTGATGGGGGTCAATGTAATTGACTTACTCTTCCCCTAAAATTGCCGGCCTTGTGCCAAAACTTGAAACCATTATTAACAAACTTGTTCAGAGTTCAAATCCTGTTGAAGTCAACATTGCCTTTTGTCCCTCCCAGATCAAATAAAAGTTCACTATTTGACTGGTCAATTTAATTGAATAACCTCTCCCCACAAATTACTAGCCTTGTGGTCCGTGTGAGAAATTATTAGTACCTAACCCCTTTGCAATGTTTGCAGAATATTTAAAAAGTAAATGGCTCAAAAATGTTTAAACTTTCACAACCATATTTCTAACCAGATATATACTGCTTACATGATTCAGTTAATTTTGAAAATAAGCAAAAATTTAAAGATGCTTAGTAGAATAACTAAATATTTCATAATTTTACTGGTGTTTGGAACATAACAAAAATTTTCATGTATAAAATTACAATGGAAGAATTTAATGTACCCAGCATTCATGACCATATGTGAGAATAGTCACAGAAACCGAATTGAAGATCACAAAAACAAGCAAATGAAATGGGGTTCTTTAGAGTAATGTTACACAATAGAGTGCATACCTCAGAGAACAGGGTGTCTTTCCAGGTTGAGCCACTACTTCTGTACATTGAGAGTCACAGCTCCGGTCTGAAGGAGATGTGATTAGAATGTCACAGAAAAGAATTGCAAGACAGATTCTTTAAGTTAAGCCAACCAGCAAGAATGAGCTGGTTGGATAATATCCATAGTCTCAGTTGATCAAGCTTGGGAATCCAGCTGGAAAATCTAACAACAATTGCATCTGATAAGATCTTTTAGAGGAGGTGCTTGAGGATTCTACCCCCACGATCCTCCCAGGAATAGTGGGCAAAGATGAGGGATGTATGAATTTTAAAATAAATATAATTACTTTAAAAATAGCTAAGTTTCTCATCTTAGAAAAAGAGATAGCTTCAGATGCATTAGTATCAAAGAAAAGAGTTAAGCTTAACTTAATTTAATCTCTCTCTCTCTCTCTCTCTCTCTATATATATATATATATATATATATATATATATATCATCATTCATCATCATGTTTAATGTCTGCTTTCCATGCTGGCATGGGTTAGACAGTTTGACTGGAAACTGGCAAGCTGGGGAGCTGCACCAGACTCCAGT
>JAOPUL010003827.1:11335061-11347543 GCA_027564515.1 Octopus rubescens | reverse complement strand
TTCCAGTCTGATTTGGCTTGATTTCTATGGCTGGATGCCCTTCCTAATGCCAACCACTTTACAGTGTGTGCTGGGTGCTTTTAACGTGACACTGGCATCGGACTCTCGACGCTGGTGCTTTTATGTGGCACCACACAGGCGATTGTTAGACAGACAGACATATAGAGCAGGGACGAACGAGATCTATAGCTCGGAGGCAGACAGACAGTACAGAGTACATACATATATAATAAATGAATGAGATGGAAGATGGAGTATAAGAGTATTTATCACAACAATCGTTTCGACCCATCGTGCATCGATTCCTCACTGATGGAATACTGTACAAATGGTTGCTGTGTCTCTTCAGGTGATTTTACAAAGAGTGTCTCATTAACATATATCCATAGACAGTGAACATGCATTGTGTGCACCCTTGTCTAAACATCACATGATTGTTGAAAATGAGCATCATCATACAAGCAAGTTTGTTCAGTTCCAATCTTTCATGAAAAACACGTCAGGCCATGGAAAACAGGTGAGGGCTGAAAATCTGTCTTAAAAAATTCCATCTGATCCATGCAAGCATAGAAAAGTGAACGTTAAATGATGATGATGATGATGATGATGATAATATAGATATATTTATATGAGGGTGGGCTGAACCGTTCATAGGCTGACTATGAAGGAGTCATGCTAAGAGACGTGAAGTCTTGCATGCATTAATTTCAATCTTCTTCTTAATAACTGCATTGTTTCTTTCCAGGTAAACCGACATCTGACTGTTCAAAGACTTCAAAAGTAACTAGTAGTGACTTCTCTTCAAAATGGACAAAATTTGGCATTGTGGTGCTATCAAGTACCTGCAGAAAAAGGGTTTAGCCTCCAAGGACATTCATGCTGATATAGTTGCTACATTAGGGGATGACACAACTGGAAAAATGGGCAGTTGAATTTAGTGGGGGAGGGAATGAAGAGCCTTGAAGATGACCCAAGGTCTAGATGTCCTGCAACTGCCACCACTGAGGAAAACATTGATCATGTTCACTACATGGTGATGGATGACAGGCAATTGGCTATAAATCAAATAGCCAATACTATTATCATATCCCGTGAGAGAGTTGAGAATATTCTGCACAATGAACTTGACATGACTAAGGTTTCTGCTCAGTGGATGCCAAGTCTTCTGACACCTGATCAAAAGCACACAAGGCTGATCACATCATGAGAAAATCTAACATTGCTTGAGTCAGATCCAGCTGGTTTCCTTGAATCTCTCCTAATCCTGGATGAGTGTTGGCTTCATCACTTTGAGCCAGAGACAAAGAGACAATCCTTGCAGTGGAAACAGCCCTCCTCACATGCTCCAAAGAAGGCCAAGGCCGTTTCATCTGGTGATGACCTCAGGGAAGGTGATGGCCTCAGATTTTTGGGAAGCAAAAGGCATTGTGTTTATTGACTATCTTCAAAAGGGCCACACCAATGGAGAGTACTGTGCCAACTTGCTGAGGCAAGTACAAAATGCTATCAAAACCAAACGCTCAGGAAAACTGCCAAAAGGGGTCTTGTTTCATTAGGACAATGCTCCAGCACACAAATCTTTGGTTCAATGGCTGCTGTTGAACTGGTTGATCACCCTCCATATTCTCTTGATTTGATCCCATCTGACTATTATCTGTTCCCCAACATGAAAAAAATACTTGGCTGGGAACCAGTATCACAGTGATGATGACATCATATCTATTGTTGATTACTTTTTTGACCAACAGGATGAAATCTTCTTCATCAACGGAATCCAAGTACTGCAACACTGATTAAAGAAGTGTGTGGACTGCAAGGGGGACTATGTTGAAAAATAAACCTCATTTGTTCACATTCCACGAGAGTATTTTGGTTGGCTGGCCTATAAACTTTTCAGCCAACCCCTTCATAGAACAGCTTATATAAAACAAAGCAACAACAATAAATAACAAAAACAACGATTAAATAAAATTGTTCAATATAGAACAACAACAACAACAACAATAATAAAGATATGAATTAAATTTACACTGACTTATATTTTTATTGATTTACATTCAAATAAAATTAAAAAAAACAACAAACATCTGAACAGTTCTCAGTCCATAATTGGTGAAGCAGACAGCAAGAATAATGTATGTCATTCGTTTTCCTCCGCCATCTGCCCCACTGATTAAATTATGGTGTATTGGCTGTAGTATATACATGCATGTATGTCATTGACATAATATACATACATGTGTTATATTGATAGCAATTATATACATGTTCTATATGATAGAGATAGCAGTATATATGGGCATATATATGTCAACTTATAAACAGGTATGCTGTATATATACCTCACTGATAACATATATATACACATATGTACATCTAGCTGACAAATATATATATATATATATCAATTGTATATTTCATTGATATCAATATTTGTACATGTTATATATAAAGATCTCTTTGATATCAATGTATACACAACATATGGTTGTATATCTCATTAATATCAACATAAACACACACTTCAAAACAGTTCAATTAAAACAATGAGCAATTTGGTAAAAAAAAAAAAGAAAAAAAAAGGACAAAACGTTATTCTGTCACCCAAGATAATTTGTCAAATGAGATGTTAGAGGGTGTAAAGTTGAAGTCAAAACAGATTAGACTTTCCCCATATGATATCTCGGTATACAAGATTTATCTTCGGTGACAGCAAAAAGAAAAAACATTTTTTTTACAAAATTTATGTTGGAATGCAGTTTGAATGATGTTGAGTGAGTATTTGTGGAGATGGTTCCATCGGAAATGTTTTCTACTGTTTGAACTAAGAGAAAGGATGACAGCTAAACTAAGTTGTATCAACTGAATTTATGACAGTTAACAAATGATCAAAATAATTGCTAATATAATACACAGAGCCTCAACATTTGTGATGGTGGTGGGATGTAGCCAATTAAAGAAATGCCAGTACTTGTTTGATAACTTTAATTTATTGACCTCCTCCTCCAGGAAGATAAATGACAAAAGTTGACTAGGTTGAGATTTGAACCCAGAATGTAAATGTAACTAAATACAACTAACTATTTTGTCCTATGCTCTATTGAATCTGCCAATGTTAATAATATTCACTGATCACTTGCTGGATGTTAGGTTTTTCTGCTGCTGTAACAGTGATATGAGTATGAAAATACCTCTGTTGCAGTGGTATAATAATAGTTGTTGTTGCTGCAGGAATATATTTATACCTATGATCATTATACAATGATATACAGCTGTTATACAGTGCTATATTGCTGTTATATATATAAGTATATAGATAGCTACTGTCACTATATAGTGATATACTAGTATATACTTCTGTCATATAATATACTTGTATATTGCTGTTATACTGTGATATAATAACAGCGACTGTTATTATACAATGGTATATTGATAGTTATTGTCATTAAACAGAGGTATATTAACAGCTGCTGTCATTATACACTGATATACCACTGTTACATAGGTGCATATAATAATCTCACCTCTGTATATAATGTTATACTATTGCAAGTTAACTTTCTTCTTAATATATATATCTTATCTTTTACATGTTTCAGTCATTTGACTGTGGCCATGCCCGGGTATGGCCTTGAAGGGTTTTGTCAAACAATACTTATTTTTTAAAGCCTGGTACTTATTCTATCAGTCTCTTTTGCTGAACTGCTAGATTACGGGGGAAATAAACAAACCAACACTGGTTGTCAAGTGGTGAGGAACAAACACACATAGATATATATGATGGGCTTGTTTCAGTTACTGTCTACCAAATCCACTTACAAGGCTTTGGTCAGCCCAGAGCTATAGTAGAAGAACTTGCCCCAGTTGCCATACAGTCGGACTGAACCTAAAACTATGTGGTTGGGAAGCAAGTTTCTTACCACACAGCCATACCTGCACTTATATCTAACATAGCCATGTTTTGCAGCATTGATCAATATTCCACACAAGTCTAGCTTTCATTGCCAACAACAGGGTATCTAAAGGTGGGGGTGAGCTGCTTGTACTCTTTCTACAAACATTTTAGAATAGGTGGAGGGCTAATTGTCATCTGGGTTAATAAAATGTATATAGTAGCATGTGTGAAGTGGGTGAAGAAATAATAAATAATGGTTTACGGGTGTTTAATCCCCACCAGGGACCAAAGACAATACAGAAAAAAAAAATGATTGATAATAAAAGGGATTTTGGTTTACGGGGTTTCAATCCACGCCAGGGACCAAAGATAATAAATATAGAAGGAAAAGAAACTAGAGTGAAAAACATAATGATTAATGATAAAAGAAAGAAATTTTGGTTTACGGGAGTTCAATCCACGCCAGGGACCCAAAACAACACAACAAAAAAGAAGTAATGAATAAAATGAAAATATCACAGAAAGGGGTTCTGTTGTTGAGCCAAATGGCGGAAAAAAAGTTTAACTTTATTGATGATCAAATAGTTTGACCCTCCAAATGACAAATAAAGGACTTAAAATAGAGTTTAATTCTATTCATTTGTGGTACTGGATAAAAAAATCAAAAAAAAAATCAACATTTCACAACCTCATGAAATCTGACTCTTACGTGTGTGTGTGTGCATATTAGATGGATAAACAGACAGCTCAATGTCATTTCTACAGAAAGGGATGAAAGGAGTTAGTTTAATAGATGTAAATAAGATGGTGTGATCATATATCTTTCTATTTATAAAACAAGCAGCATTGGGGAAATACTGAACAAGCATATCTAAATAACAAAGGCTATGATGAAAATTGTATGTGTCTGTATATATATATATATATATATATATATGTATAATATATATATATATAATGTGAAGGTGCGTTGCTGAATGGTTAGAGAATTGGATTTGCAATTGTGAGTTTGATTCCCAGACCGGGTGATGTATTATGTCCTTGAGCAAGACACTTTATTTCACGTTACTCCTTCTACTTGGAGTTGCAACCGATAGATAGTATTAGCAATTGGAAAGACCAATGGAAAACATTGTTTTTTTCTCGGTCTGATTTGACAAAAGTCAATCGATTGTCGATATATATATATATGTGTGTGTGAATGTGTGTGTAGCTCAACATCTCCTCAAAGACTTTACATATCATTCAAATGAACTGCATTTGACAAATATATTTATATATACATAAATAATGAACAAGATTTTTTATAAAGAAAACGTGTAGATTTATATACATGGAACTTGGCACAACTTTTTGAAAGTCATAGCATCATCGTCATCATCATCATCATCATCATCATCCTCATCATCATCATCATCCTCATCATCCTCATACAAAAAAAAAACCTGGTTATCAAGATATGCTGCCATTCATAACATCACAATTGAAATTGGAAATTAGCAGAACTGAATAAGCAAATAACACTGATATCGTTTGTCATGTGGTAGAAATCCCTTGTGACATTTTGTGGTAGGGGCAGTGCATTTAGATATGGAGAAGAAAATATATATACACCAACACTGCTATGTTCACACATACATACAATCAATATACTATACACACATACATACAATCAATCAGGTAAGAGCTTCATTTCACCACTTTTCACTAAGTGTATATATATATATATATATATACATACACATGCGCGTGAGGGTGGGCTCAAAAGTTCATAGGCTGGCTAGGAGTGATGCTAGAGCCATGAAATCTTGCATTCATTAATTTTATCTCTTCTTATATATATATATATATACACACACACATACTGCAATTGTATGAATAATTTTCAATGAATAAATAGAAGAGTTAGAAGAGGTCTTTGAATACAGTATTCAGGAAACAGAAGTGGCTACTTTTAATTTCTTGCAAATGCCTACTGATTAAGATAAATCTAATCTTTTTGTTGTACTCATTCTGGATCTAATTGATATGCATTCATGAGTTACTCCAACTAGTCAGGTCCTATATCCAAAATACTGTATAAAAACCACTGTATGTTCCATTTTTGATTAATTTTTGCCCTATCCAATATTTCATTTTTTACCTCCCCCCACCCCACATTTTTAGTTTCATTCCACAGCTCAAACTTCAAATTCTCCAAGTTAAACACACATACATACCTGCCTATTATATACATATTTATACACAGATGCATGTATAATGTATCTGTACATCACATAATAGAGGATTCCCTTTGCTTTATCACTCAACTGCCCAGTTACTCTTCACCATTCCTTTCTCTGTCTTCATCTCCTTCCCACAAATACTGTTTACCCTGGTATATAATATATATATATATATATACATAAAGAACACCTAAGGCTAACAAAGTGTCATGGTAAGGGTATAGTCAGTACAGGGATATACCCTAAGTAAAGATATTCACTGCATAAGAGTACACCCTAAATAAGGATACATCATGATAAGAATACACACACACACATACATACACGTTTCAGTAATCCCTGTTTTATACACAACTTACAAAACAAAAAAAATTAAAATCATCAAAGAATCAACTTATCAAAAATGGGAACTTTGTCCCATTTACACCTTAACAGCCTTTCTGCTATTTTCTCATCTTACAAAAAGAAATCATTCACGATGAATCTAATTTGGTTTCAAAAAGCAGTCAGTCACCATGTTTAAAAATGCAAACCTCATTGATATTTAGTCTGGTACAATACTTTCAATAAGGAGTTCTAGATACAAAGTTGAGTTGATCATTACAAATATTAACATTATTATTAATTGTTGTTCGTTAGGAGTTTAGCCTTGATATATAGAACGAACCCTGATCAATCATCAACAAGAAATCAAAATTAAGGTACATATATGTTTTCATGGAATAAAAATTCTTCAAAGTTCACATTGGTTTAGCAACATGGAAACAGAGCCACAGTAGTTGTCATGGTTGGTAAGGTCTCTTCATTATTTCTTTTCTGTTTTTGTCCCCCCCCCCACTTCCAGGAAGAACTAGACGGTGGGGACAACGGGAAAGAAGAAATAGATGGGAAAGGAAGAAGTGAGAGGGGATAAATATATTTTACTTTAATCTGAGATCGAGGAACAAATTTGGAAGACAGGGATTATAAAAACAATGATTTCAAATTTTGGCCAGTAATTTTAGGGAGATTACAATGGCCCCCAATACTTAACTGGTACTTTATTTTATCGACTAAGAAAAGTTGAAAAGCAAAGTAGACCTTGGCGGAATTTGAACTCAAAACATAAAGAGCCAGAAGAAATGCCACTAAGCATTTATTTTCCGATGTGCAAACGATTCTGCTAATTTGGCATTTTAGGGGTTATAAAAACAAGAAGAATTTCTAACACATATGCAAGGTCAGAAGGAACAGTCAATTACATCAATGCCCAGTAGGTCACTGGTATTTTATTGACCCCAGAAGGATGAAAGGCTAAGCTGACCTCACTTTACCAATTCCATCAGCCACAGCATCTTAATCATAATTGTTTCTAACATAGGTACAACAGCACAGATTTAAGGGTGGGGTTGGGGGTAGGGGTGGAGTCAGTTAAATCGACCCAATATTTAACTTGAGCTTTATTTTATCGACCCAAAGGGATGAAAGGCAAGGTTGACTTTGGCAGGATTTGAACTCGGAATGAAGAGGGCCAGAAGAAATATCACAAAGTATTTTGTCTGATGCTCTAACAATTCTGCCAATCCACTACCCTCTTAATAATAATAATTTTTAACATAGACACAAGGTCTCGAATTTGGGGGAGTGGTTAGTCAATTAAATTTACCCCAGTACTTGACCGGCACTTTATTTTATTGACCTCGGAGGGACAAAAGGCAAAGTTAACCTTGGCAGGATTTGAACTCAGAATGTCAAATGCCAAAAGAAATACTGCAAAGTATTTTATCCAATGATGAAGCAATTCTGCCAATCCATCACCCTAATAATCACACTAAGGAAGTTAGACAACCATTTTCTCTTGTTTACAAAATGTTGCTAATCCATTGCATTACTACAGTGTACCAGACACTAAGATGAGTCAGATACATCAACAAAAACTGTGTCAGATGCATAAAAGCAAAGTAAATAGTTTGCTTTGTTTTTTGAAAAATGCATGTTGTGAATGTAAATAGAGAAAAATGTTAATGAATGTTGAATTAACTGGAAACAAATATGAAACGTGTAAAAACAGTTCCTTAGAAGGACTCACAGACACACACACACACACACATATATCATGTTGCTTGTCATCTTCATAGGACAGTTCATCAAGGAAGATACACACATACACATGTCTGGTGTGTCATCTTCATAAGACTGTTCATTGAGGGAGAGATACACACATGTGGTGTATCATTTTCATGTGTAGATCACTAAAGGAGATATACACATGCACATGTGGTTATCTTCATGGGTTCACCTAACCCTGTCAATGCCTTAAAAACTGCTGAATATCTGTGATTCATTAAACACCAGTAACAACGTTGATAACAGAAGTAAGAATTATAATAAAAATTTAACAGTTTAAACACAGATTCTAATATGGGGGACAAAACCCCTATAATGAAAGATCACATCAACATTTTTTAACATGCACTTTCAGTCTGTGTGCAGAACTAAATAGCAGTGGTTAAAGGGACCAGCTACATGGTGTGAGTTTTAATTCCTTTAAATACAAACACCAATTATATTGATGAGATTAACAGAGTATTTAGGTAATAATCTTCCTCTCAACTTAACTTTATCTATCTTGTTCAAATATATCTGTATTAACATGTGGTAATGCCACAACAACAACAACAAGTGCAATTGTTGTTGTTGCTGTTTATTTTGCTGCCATAGATTCATAGAGCAATGTGAAAGATTGTGTTGGGACTTCAAGGATGTCATTGTAATGTAGTTATGATGTAGTGACATAGATATGATACAGCTGTGATGTAGCTGTTACATAATTTGTGATGTAGTTATGATATAGTGACATAGATGTGTGACGTAACTGTTGTGTAATTGTAATATAGATATGATGCAATGACATAGATATGATACAGCTGTTAATATAATTTGTGATACAGTGACAAAGGTGTGACATATTTGTGATGTAGTTGCATTATAGTTATGATACAGTGATGTAGATTAGATGTAGCTATGACATGAATATGATGCAACTGTTATAAATGTATTTTATAGCTGTGAAGTAGCAGTAATACAATTATGATATAACAGTAAAATATCTGTGATGTAGTTGTGATTATATTTGTAGTTGTGGTAATGTAATTGAGAAGTGAATGACTGTGTTAATATTGCCCAGCTTCTTATTAAAGAATATAATATGTTTTGGAAAACCACAAAGAATTTCAGATAATACAGAGTTCCATCTAGATGGAACTAAAAGGTACATCTTGATGGAATAACAATTAGATAAGATGAACTATCATATATATATAAAGATATATCAGGGTGAACTAACAATCTAGATAAAAGTACATTGGGAGAAAGTTAGATATGAACAGATTTAGGTCTAGGTGAATTTTTATCTTGAACATCTTGATAAAAATCACTGTAGAAATATCCATTTTAGAAAGAATACCTATTTAAAAATATACTGATTTAGAGTATAATCTTGGTAGAACTATTATGAACAGACTGGTGTGTGAAAGGCCACAGGGGACTTACTGGTGGTGATACCCTATGTTTAACATCCAACATGTGTCAGGAGGCTAGAAGATGTGCATTTGTGTGTATGTGGGCGCAGAGAGACCAAGACTAACAATATCCCCCTCTGCTTGCCTCGTCCCTCAGGGAGAAAACAAAACAGAAAATTAACTTACAACTAAACAACAATCCCTCCCCCAGTTTTGTTGTTGTTGTTGTTAATAATCAGTTCTTTCTGCTTTGTATCGGAGATCAAATCCAGTTAGAGGAAAATAATTCTTCTGCAGTTGTGGTGGTAGTAGTAGTTGTAGTAGTAGTCGTGGTAATAGTAGTGGCATTGGTGTTAATGTTAGTGGTGATGCTGGTGTCAGTGCTGATACTGGTCTACTTTACATGAGACCGAGGTAACCATTTGGTCTATCTTCAAAGTCTGTATCCTCTTCCAGATCATTTAATGCCACTGTTGAACATATATTTATTGGCATATCTGCGTAGTTATTCAAAGGAACCCTTTCAGTCTTCAAGTCTTGGAGACGTACCTTGTTGGTCTTCACTGGCTTCGTATCAGTATCAACAAATAACTTCACCACTGTCGAGTCCTTTTCCTAAACACAAAAGAAAAACAAAGAACATGTGTCAGAAAAAGCAGGCACTCATATATTAGTTAATAGAGTAGGTAGATGATTATTATTAATAAAATACAATATTATACTCTAATTACCAACTGGTTTTATATGAAAAGTTGAAAATCAACTCCAGAACTCATCAGAAATGGCCGAAAGGCACTTAAGGGTCTTACAGCCGTTGTAAAAAAAAATAGATGTGACACTTTCAAGCCTCCAGTAACAAAGAGCCTATGCCACACTATTCCTTTCAGCTATTTCTGAAGATTGCTAGAGTTAGTCCTCAACTTCTGGTATGAAGCCAATTGGCAAGTTGGCTATAATATTGCATGTCATTATTATTATATATAGACACACACCAGCCAAGAACACATCTCCCTCACCTAGAAGTAGCTGATAGATTTTTTTACCAAAGTGACCTAATTAATGCTAAAGGTGAGTGTTCCAAAAGTATAGTTTCCAAAGTAAGTACCTGTGGAAAAATGTTGAGCTATTATCACAGCTGATATCAAAGGAGTTCTCCCTCAGTCTGTATGATGCTTGTGTATGAAATGCAATACTGCATGGTAATAACATGTTTGGCCTAGTATAGGGCCATCATCATCATCATCATCATTTTAACACCGACATTTACATGCTTGCATGGGTCAGATAAAATTTGCTGAAGCAGATTTTCTACAGCTGGATGCTCATCCTGTCACCAACTCTTATGGCCTAACATGTTTTCATGGAGGGCTGGAAACAAGGGGTACTACTTATATAGCAATGATGCTTGTTTGTATTTAGGAGACACAAATACATATATACATATACATACATATACATATATATAGTTTCTGTTGATGAAATCCACTCACAAGGCTTTGGTCAGCCTGGGGCTATATTAGACACTTGCCTAAGGTGCCATACAGTGGTATTGAACATGAAATTACATAGTTGAGAGGTGAATGTCTTAACCACACAGCCATTGCTTGCGTCAAGAAAAGATGAAGAATAGAAAATACATAGAAGATATAACTACTTACGTTTCCAGTGTGAACATACTTCTTGGAAGAAGGACATTTTGTAGGAAGGATAGTTTCTTGGGAACTGGTTTTATTCTGTTGAGTGTGTCTGGCCAGAATAAAAGCTAATATACCAAGAACTGCCAGAGCCAAAGGAAGGATGACAGATAGTGAGATAATGACAACTTTTTCCTCTTCACTAGATATGATCACTTTTTCTGTTTTTGGAAGAGAAATTTACATGAGTGAGACAAACAAACAAATAATAACAATAATAATGATAATGATAATAATAATGGTGGTGTTGGTGATGATAATGATGATGGATGTGGTGATGAATATGACAATAATGTGATGATGAAATGCTCATGATTGTGTGTGTGTGTGTATCTATAGATATTACAAAATGTACTTTTCCTCTATGGTTTGTTCAACAAGTTGAACAAGCAAATAGATGAAATTTCAAAGTTCCAATCATAATGAATTTTATAATAAATTTTACTCTAATTTTAGTACCAAGTCTCAAATGCTCTTTCATTATTCTTAAAATTTCTTTAAAATAAACAGTTACAAACACACACACATTTGTCTCAGTATACTGAAGCACGAATCAATAAACATACATTTATTTTGATATCACTTAGCATGTTTTAGGGATGGTGGAAAAGTGTGTGTGTGTGTGTGTGTGTGTGTGTGTGTGTGTGTGTGTGTATGTATTTGAATGACTACACTTGTGTTAATATGTATAATTGTATGAGAACTACATATGTGTATTATGTTCACTAAAATATATATGTTCATGTGTGTGTATATGATGATGATGGCTAGAAGTTTTAACCATTGCTTATGTAAAATGCCAGTAATGCCCAGGCATGAAATTAATACACCAGCAGTCTGCTTCACCTGGGTTTGTGTCTGGCACTTCCAGGCTCGCTGCAGCACCCTCCTGCTCAACCGAGCATCAGATAATTGCCTTTCTGGCAATTGCACAACCTACTGACATAATTCAGAGACAAGCTGGGGCAAGATCAGGACCGGATTTAAACTATGGGGGCCCCAGGGCATTTCAAGTTTGGGGGGTGGGGCACTTCAAGTTCAGGCGTCCCTCATACAAAAGAATTAAAATCTTGAAAACTTATTGGTGTCAGTAACATGTAGAAATCTATGGTTATTTATCATAAAAGAGAATCCATTACATTTTTTAAGACATCAAGATATGTTT
>JAOPUL010003827.1:10786850-10798299 GCA_027564515.1 Octopus rubescens | reverse complement strand
CACACACACACACGTCAGCCTGCCTTCACGCGCACACACGTCAACCTGTCTTTACACACACACACACACATACACATATATATATTAAAAAATTGCACAAAAGGACAGCAAATGAACACTCGGAAAAATCACACATGAGATGTGGACATGCTCATCTGTTATCAGCCAAAAATCATCAGTTTTGTGCCATTATCCACACACACACACACACACACACACACAAATTGATCAGTTTCTGTGTGATAAAATGGTGAAAGTTTGAATTAATGAAGTTCTTAGAATATGCCCCCCCCCCACCTCCCTGTGTGTAATTTTTTTTAATCCAAGAGAGACTTAAATTGCAAATTGATGTTAATATCTGCTATCAGTTGAATAATTGCTCATTTTCATCTGAGTTTAGATAGTCTCTGGAGGCAGAATGGTGTGGAACCCCTCTATATCCTTGCCTCCCTTTTTATCAGTCTTCTTCATACTGGTGGCATTCCTTTTGTCTCCCTTCTTATCCTATCAAATAACACAAATACTAGAAGAGAAAATACTTATGTTGGTTCTTTTTGAATGAGGTCTGTTTTTGATGAAAGAGAGCTGGTGGTAGACCTATATATTTGTGTGTGTGTGTGTGTGCGCGTGCGTGCATGCGCCAGGGAGGACAGAAAGCTGTGACCCTTCTCCTTCACCCATGTCATTTTGTTTAATAGTAGTGGGGGTGGGTTTCAAATTTTAGTAAGCACTTCTGAGACAGAGTGTAAGAAATTTGTTTCTATGTCATGAACAATGTAGACACACACACACACACACACACACACACAATGAACATGCTCCCCCTAAGATACAAACATGAACATGCATGCCAACACACACACACACACATTTTCATTTTTTTTTTCACTTCTAAGAATGCCTTAGAAAATAATTTATATGCTTTTTGCTTTGTAAGAAATCTAGCAAGAGTAAGAGATATTAAGGAATCTTAGATGTAAGACATGCTGCTATTCAGATGCCAGACTGGGGTGGGTTGGGGGGAAGCATTGTTTTTATCTGTTTGTGTACTTTAGTTGTTTTCTTTCTAACAAACACTTAATACTTGTAGCCTATATTTTTCTTTATTTCGGGGTGGGGGTGAGTGAGGTGTAGATTACCTTTTTCTTCTTCTTTAATTGTTCTACAAGATGGAATATTTGGCCTTAAGATGAATTAACTCCACTCAATCAAGAAAATCATGTCTCTTTTTCTTTTTTTCCTTTTCATCTTTTTAGTTTTGTCTGGTTTCCCTGGATTTTTTATTTTGGGTTTTTTAAAAAAATTTTGTGTCTGAGATTTGCCTAAAAGTAATGGCCCTCACCTGGTAAAGCTCATGTTTTCCTTCAAAATACACAACAGTCTAGAGCAGTGGTTCTCAGCCATTTTTTTTTTATCTATGGATCCCTTTGATTACTATTTTGTTCCACTGGATCCCCATAGCCATTCGATGTTTAAAAACTAGTTTATAGATGCTCCCTTCAAAATTCCTATTTTGTTTTTTACACATTAACTTGTGTAAGTTGAACTATGTAAAACATTAAAGAAAGAAACCTAGATGTTTCTTGCAATAAATACATCTAAAGTACACATTTTTTCATGCCCCCCCCCCAATCTTATATGTACCCCCAGGAGTCATATAAATCCCAATTGAGAACCACTGGTCTAAATTATAAGGAAATACAAGAGTAGCAGGGATTGATACCAACCTGCCTGAGACCACCCTTGGTTCTATATTATAGATCTCCTGTTTTAAAATGATATAAGTTAAAACTTCCCATTAAAATTTCATGTTAATTTATGTTCTAAACAGCTTAATAAACCTTTCTCCTATAGGCACAAAGCATGAAACTTTAGGGGAAGGAGGGGGGGGCGGAGCTAGTTGAAAGGATGAGAGGCGAAGTTGACTTCAGTGGGGTTTGAACTCAGAACATAAAGAGCTAGAAGAAATATCGCTAAACATTTTGCCCAGCAAGCTAACAATTCAGCCACCTTGCCCACCTTTTTTTAATAAAAACACTGTGCAACACGATTTTTGTCCTTGGGTAGCAATTGTTATTTCCTATTTGCTTACCCCTACAAAGTATGAAAAATAGATAATATTTCCTTCAAACTTTGCTTTCCTCAAACTTGCCCCCACTTGGACAGCTAAAAGTAAACTGAACTGTTGAGCTTACGATCCCTGTATTTATATTGCCATCTATGTTGTCAGAACATTCTAGAAATTCTTGAAACTTTTAGAAAGTCCCAGAAAATCCTGCTTTAACAATTCAGCACTGAATCTGTCTGAAATGTAATGGAAAATAGGTGAGTTTCAAAACATTAATGTCCAGGTCACAAAAGCAAAAGTTTGAAGAGAATAGTAGTCGTTTCCTTTGATTTTTAGATAGAAGCAAATAGGAAATAACACTAACTGACCAAAGACAAAAGAAAAAATTAAAATTTTGTTAGTATAATAATAATTCTTTTTCTTCCTTACTATAGACACAGAGCCTGAAACTTTAGGGGAGAGGACTAGCCAATTACATTATTGACCCCAGTGCTTGACTGGTACTTATCTTAACCCCGAAAAAATAAAAGTCAAAGCTGACCTCAGCTGTGTTTGAACTCAGAATGTTAAGAGCTAGAAGAAATGCTTCTAAGCATTTTGCCCAGCATGTTAACAATTCTGCCAGCTTGCCACCTTTAACAACAGCTCAATAATGACGCGGTTATTTTACTGTAAAATTAACTGAAAGAAAAACAGTATATTTCAAGAGAAGAAATATGGTAACACAAAGGGGTTAATAATCAAACAATAAGAACACAGATAATCTTCAACATATTTTATCTTTGGCATTATTCCAGCAGTTCAATATAAAGTGGGACCTAATAAGTGATCCTGCTTCTGTGTATTTTGGTCCATTTGACCTACCATATAAATAATGCTACAAAGTGTTGTATGCTACTCATACTTGAGCTTGTGATCAGACGAGATACTGCTTAGTTAGGGATAATGTTTAGAGCAGCACTACGTTGATTACTTCACTCTGCTTGACAGACAGCAGTGTTCCAAAATATACATTCGTACACACACACATGCATGCACACAAACATACGCAGACATACATACAGCCAGGCACAGCACACAACATTTACAATATACTTAGATGGGTAGAACATTAGGTACATATGTGGCACATCATTAGTTGCACAAAAACACTGACGAAAATCTAGGCAGCTAGTTGGAGACTAGCTTGGAACTATAGACAGAGTCATAGAACAGTGTTTCCATTAGACAACAAGGTCAGCTCACTTAACCAACAATATCAAATTAATACTCACAGAATAGAAAAAATATTTCAATGAAAACAAACACAGATGCAAAATACTTATAACTTGACTGAAATCATTGAAAATTCTCTGCTGAATTTTCTCTTAGTTCAATATTCCATTCAGGTTTAAACATTTGTTGATTGGGAGAAAAAAACAAATTTTTTTTTTTCCAAAAAAAAAAAAAAAAAAAAAAAGGGAAAGGGGGGGGGATACCGATACCACTTCCTCCACCTATTTCAGAAAAACCAATCAGATGAAACATTAAAAAAACTGTTTCGAATGATTTGAATATCTTTCTCAAAGGTTTCCAAATAATCATAATGTATTATTAAAAAAAGGAGACAAAAAAAAAACAAAAAACAAAATAAAACTATTTAAAAAAATATTATTCCCAGCTTCAGAACAAGAAATTAAAGGGGAGCGGGGGAAAAATGAGTAACGAATGAGATCAAGGTTTTCTTTTCCAAAGAATATTTACCTTATTATACAAAAGTTTTGAAATCCAATTTTAAGAAGCATTATATAAAAATATACACAGATACGAATTTATATAATAACATTGCTCATAAATGAAAAAAAAAAAAAAAAAAAAAAAAAAAAAAAAAATCAATAATATAATACCAGTTAGTAAGAATTAATACATGAGAATATATTTGCAATGTAATTTTGAAAAATGATGGAGGAATGGTCTTTTAATTTTTTTTTTTTTTTTAAATGGAAGCAATGTGGAATCAGTCTTTCAGAGTACGGAATGGGAGAAAGAGAGCAGTTATTGTTTTCAAAATTAAAATCTTGCAATCAAGAGAAGGAGGAAAAAAAAAAGAGAGAGAGAGAGAGAAAAATTGCAAAATAGTAGACATGAATACTTTTTTACCACCCGTTTTGAGAAATTGAAATAAAAAAAAACAAAAAGTAAAAACTTCCCTGCCAATAAAGGCCGCTATATGTCAATGACACGCATGGAATGGGATCAAACTAGAGAGACACACACTTCCTCTAGTTTTAAACTGTGAAATGGTTATTTTTTTTTTTTTTAAGATTTAGCAATTTATTAACTGTGGAAAATGTCACAGTTGATTGTCATATTGATTGAATGGGGTTTTTTTGGTTTTTAAAGAAATAACTGAAAATATTTTAAAAATATATTCTAATTATATTTATAGGGGTTTCATTAACAATACCATTCCCAAGGTAGTCATTTATTGTTTCATGATTTCTGATTCAGAAATATTAAGGACAGCATAGAATAATAATTAATATATTAATAATATATATATATCAGTTTGTAATAGCTGAAGCAGCTGGACAACTTGACCAAAGTGATACAGAATAATCTGAGAACAGACAGGATAACAGTATTATTAAAAGAAACATGCCTTCAAATGAGCAGCAGTAATGGAAATAGTTGAATAAATTTGTATTTTTAGGATATTTTCCCCAGCCAGACTCTGCAGTGTTTGTGATCCACTAATGCTTCAAACATCCGCTCTAAAGAGAGAAGCAACTGAAAATTGTTTGCCCGGTAAAGGGGTAAAGAGGCTAATGAAAACACTTGATCTAATCTGGTCACAAGTTTACTGTCAACAAAAACATATCAATGACACAAGGAGTAGGAGCTGAGGGGTTGGAGGTCGGGGTGGGGTTGTTTATAAGAAAGCAATGAGTACAAAAACGAAGCCTTTTCATTGCTTTTGGCAATCTGAGGTATTATCCCATTCATATAAACCATTTTTAAAATTTTTTTTTTTTTTAGTGCTGTACAGAAATGCCACAAGGAATTAAAAAGTTTGATAGAGCAAAATAGGAAAGAGCAAAATGAAAAAAAAAACAACAAAAAACATAGAGCAAAGTAAAGCAAGAGAAAGAAAATCTTATGGGGAAAGGATGACGTGAATAGATAAAAATGATACAATTTATAGAATATACTCTCACTTTACACTTCTGGTAAATAATAAACCTGCCCCACCACTCAACAATCTTGAAACACTTCTCACAGGTAATATATATATTTATATATTTATATATATATATACATATACTTATTGGAATGATTTCCCTCAATGTACATTTACACATATAATAGCCAAGTATTCTAGAAGGTTAGTGTTAAAAATAGATGTTGAAATCTAAAATTTGAAAGTGCTACTCCAAACCCATTATACTTTTGAACTCTTACAGTTGAGTTGTCAAGAAATATGTTGTAATTAGAGTCAGGGGTATTGAATAAAACTTTCTGTTTGAACAAGTGTGATATCAATAGAAATGATTGATTAATAACTAACATTTTAGCTGTTAGCTGTGATTATCTTTTATCTTTTACTTGTTTCGGCCATGCTGGGGCACCGCCTTGAGATGAAAAAAGTGGAAATCTGAAGCTGAGAATTGTCAACTGAAGTATTTTTTTTGTATATAAATACTGCTAAGGTGAATTTAGCAAAATATACAAATACTTAATAGAACTCCTATACATACAGGCAAAGATGATTTTTAAAACTGTGTCAATTTGAAATATAGTGAATTTAATTGACATTTAACCTTTTAGCATTTAAACTGGCTTATATCAGGCCTAAATATTCTACCTGTTTCATGTTCAAATCGACCAGATCTGGCCTCTCATGCCAACCTTACAAAGTCCATTCTAAAAATAAACAATCACATCACTGAAATCTCAAAGCAAAGAGATAATGCATGATTAATTCAAAACAATATGAAGGAATACGCATTAGATTTAAGAGTAATCTGAATGCTAAAGGGTTAAATACACATTTCTAAGAGCAGCAGCTTATCATGTAGTTAACTGCTGATCCAAAAGTCACAAGTTCAAATCACTCCTTTACTCATTATTTTTACTGTTTCAGTTTACTGAGGATAATATAAAGTATATATAACTGTAAACTTGATTGTTCTAGAATTAGACTTTTGACCAAAAATAACATCTATTACAACTGTACACTGATAGAAGACACCAGTACATATAAGTAGAGTAATTACTCTTTGTCTAATAAATAATGTGGTCTCACAGACAAAATAGAAAAAAATGATGTGTGATTATCAATGTAATAGTCAAACTTATAATATAGATCAATGAAATGATCTGATTGGGATCAGGGCCGGATTTATAGGGGATCAAAAGGGGGCGATTGCCCCGGGCCACCTTTGATATTGGGGTGCCCCTGCTACGAAGGGTATGGAGTACTCAATACAGGGCAGTCCCACCTCCCAGCAATCTTGCATGAAGAGGCTCTCTTTCTATATGTAAACATATCTTGATGTCTTAAAAAAAAAATGTAATGGATTCTCTTTTATGATAAATAACCATAGATTTCTCCATGTTACCGACACCAATAATTTTCCTTGCGTATGAGGGGCCCCCGAATTTGAAGTGACCCGGGTCCCCCCACAGTTTAAATCCGGTCCAGATTGGGATTATTCATAATCAAGAAATTCAATAGGAAGCAATAATTTTTGGATATAACTGTTTTCTTTCTCATTTTGTTTGGAGGAGGGGAGTGGGGTGTTTTTGTTTTTAAAGAATAATGTTGAAGAATTTCCCTGCGCATTCATCTAACGATAAGAGTAAAAGTTTTATCTGGTAATCTTATAACTGAACTCTATAAATGGTATTTATTATTAGATTAGTTTGTGTCTTGTATTACAACAAAGTGCATCAAAAACAAATGAATGCTGTGAAAATGTTGCAAAAATTTGTATAAGGAAAAAAAAAAGGGAAAAGAAAAAATGATATACTCTCGCAATTTTTTTTTTTTTTTAAAATCCAAAAATGAAGAAGAGAAGAAAAATGTTTTCCCTTTTGGTGGCTCTCATTGGTAGCACTAATGACAAGGTATTTGACAAGATTAATTGATTTTTCAGAAAGAGGTAGACAGCTGAAATTAACAAAACATTTGGCTCAACAGCAGAGCATAGGATCTTCAACAGGGTGAAATAAATGAAACCAAAACTTTATATTTAATTTGTGTGTGTATGTGTGTGTGTGGTGTGAAAATATTTTCATATCTATTTCAGAAAGTCTGCTTTCTTACTATATGAAGAGAAAAGGATCTAGCAAGGAGATTCACTAAAAAAAAAACAGGAGAGTGATGCAAAGAAAGATAGAAAGTAAAGTGCCATCTATGATAAACACTAAAAGTTCATTATTATTATAGTTTTGCATACTACATCTGACTAATCTGGCTATTTGAAATTTATTCAAAGTATGTTAATACATTTTGTTCTCTATAGATGAATAATGAAATGATATAACGAAGGCAGCTAATGAGAGAGTAACATACAATGTATGGCTTTAGAATGGTGAATGTTCACTTCTTTCATTCACCTTCTTAAGTCTGTTAGTAAATAATAATAATAATAATATTAAAAGGTTAAATTACCCAAAGCAGTTGTATTTGATTAGTTTTATTAAGTGAAGCCAATCCTAAATAGCTGTTTGAAATTTAATAAAAGAATGGAATCTTATCACTAAAAGTTTAACCCTTTAGCATTTAAACTGGCCATATCTGGCCTCTCACACCTACCCTACAATGTCATTCTAAAAATAAGCAATCACATCATTGAAATCTCGAAGCTATTATGAGATAAAGCATAATTAATTCAAAACAATGTGAATAAATAAGCAGTACATTTGACAGAGTAAACTGAATGCTAAAGGGTTAAGTTAAAAAAAAAACCCTCCAAAAAACAAAAATTCTGATATAATAAGCTATAAAAGTTGGAAATAAAAAAGATTGTTTGAATATAAATTTATCAGCCTTGCATGTAGAGAGATTTTATAAAACATATAAAAATATTTTCCTGAATTAAAATACTTTGACATGAGTCAAAGGCTATTGAAGACTGCATTGCCATCATTCTTTATGAAAATATACTTCCTGAAGTTGGTATTTATAATGGTATTAGATGTAATTATATAGATCAATACTGGACCGCAGTCAATTATCATCTGACTAAGGTACGCCAATCCTGATCCTAGAATGAGCATTTTAATGTTATGTGTAACTACAATTGTCTGTCTAAGCACCGATCATGTAGATGTTTGTCCATTCTATGTTGATAATTTAAGGATTAAAGTAAGAAAATAAGATTTTCCACATTTAAAAATATAGAGTATATTTAATGATTGTTTCAAAAACAAACAATATCTGTTTAAACGTCACCAAAAGAACAGCAAACTTTCAGTAAAAGTATTGTTATTACACTTTAACCCATGCTGGTATTGGGGGCTTTGAAGAATGTTAACTTTCTGAATCATAAACATTTATGATAAACGAAGAGAAACATTCAGAAGAGACAGGTTTTCATTAAAATATTTTGATTAATTAGTCTTTAGAATATCTTACAATACAAAAATAACTTGCGTTTCACTTGAAGAAATTTTGTCATTAAAATTCATTGTAAAAAAGCTTTAAGTGAATTATGGTCAGTAGCTAGTTTCAAAGCTTAAATAACTCCATAATCATTTGAGATGCTAAGAAAGAAAAAAAGTATCCAAAAACCACATTGTAAGTTAATTTGAGGCAAAAAAAAAAAAAAAAAAAATCTTCTACAGATAAATATTTGAATCAATCAACTTTGATATAGAAATCTTAACTCTAGCATTTAAACTGGCCATATCTGGCCCTTATATTCTACATGGTTTATGTTCAAACCAACCATAGCCAGCTTGGATATTCTACCTGTTTTATGCTCAAATTGACCAGATCTGGCCTCTCATACATACCCTACAATATCATTCTAAAAATAAACAATCACATCATTGAAATCTCAAAGCTACGAGATAATGCATGATAATTAATTCAAAACGATGAGAATAAATAAGCATTACACTCGACAGAGTATGCAGTTTGTCTACCTCACTTTTCAAGCCTTGGCTCTCCAGTCATTTGACTGTTTCCAAGAACTACATTATACTATGTATCATTCTTTAAACCATTAACATTTAAACTGGTCATATCTGGTCAAATTATTCTACCTGTTTTCAGTTCAAACTAACCGGATCCGGTCTCACAATGTCATTCTAAAAATAATTGACCACATCATCGAAATCTCGATGTTACGAGATAATCCATGAATAATTCAAAACAATATGAATAAATAAGCATTACACTCGACAGAGTATGCAGTTTATCTACCTCACTTTTCAAGCCTTGGCTCTCCAGTCATTTGACTGTTTCCAAGAACTACATTATACTATGTATTATTCTTTAATCTTTTAGCATTTAAAATGACCATATCCAGCCCAAATATTCTACCTGTTTTATGTTCAAACCAACCAGATCTGGCCTCTAACACCTACTTTACAATGACCCAAATATAAACAATAAATCACACCATCAAAATCTCAAAGCTACGAGATAATGCATAACTAATTCAAAGCAATATGAATAAATAAGAATTATATGTGAACAGAGTAATCTTAATGCTAAAGGGTCAAAATATTACAATTTGCAGTTTAGGTAGCATCGTTAATCTCTTCAAAGTCTCTTCTACAGGGATTATTTATACTGAAATAGATTTCCTACATGGAAGATGATGACAGTCCAGGAATACTTTCTCATAGCTACACACTATACTCTGATGACAGCAACCCATCTTATGATAGTTAAAATGTATCAAGTTAACCATCCAATGAAATTTCCATGAAAATAGTTAGTAATTATAACAATGGTAGCATTGTTAGCAGAGTTTCTTCAAGAATACATCACCATTTTCAAATCAGTATGTCAGCTTTAATAGTCAAAGAATTCGCACTAGAAAATAGGTGATAAAAATTCTGATTTTTATCCTAATTTTTCCTAATAATCTAATAGGGATAACTTTGAACTTATAGATTGATTAGAAAAAACCCCCCAACAAAACCCGATAAAGTTGATTTATCTTACCCTTCCTAGACTCTTGTCACTTTGAGTTAGAAGTTAAGAACTTCAGGTTGTTGTCAAAGCAACAGAAAATAATTGCAATTAAGATAGATAGATAGATAGATAAATGTAGATAGATTTATAATGGTATTAGATTTAATTATATAAATCAATACTGGACCGCAGTCAATTACCAATCCAGATCTTGGAATGAGCATTTTAATGTTATGTGTAACTACAGTTGCCTGTCTAAGCACCAATCATGTCCATTCTATGCCAATAATAGATGGATAGTTAGATATAGATAAATAGTAAAGTAGATTGATAGATAGTTAGATATAGATAAATAAGACAGATGATATATTAACAGTTAGATGTAGATTTATAAATAGATAGGGATCTATATATATATATATATATATAGAGAGAGAGAGAGGGGGAGGTTAGAAAGCAGATCTTCTTTGTTAGATTTAAGACAGAAACATTTGAGTGTTTGGTTAAGTAACTCCAGCCAAATAAAAAGAAAGTCAAATAGAATTTTAATACTTTGGTTGAAATAAGAGATTCTAAGAATAGCAAAAAAAAAGAAAAAAATTGAAGAAAAGAGGGGGGACAAAACAAAAAAAAAAACGAATAAAGAACAAGAACAAAAATGACCCATTTTGAAGCCCGTTTTTTTTTCTTTCTTTTTAAATAGAGATTTGGAAAAAGATATAAAAATATCATTGACAACATTAAAATAAATAGAGAAAATTGAGTTTCTTTTATAACAGTTTTTTTTGGTTTTGTTTTGTTTTACATTAACAGCAGAAATAATCAAAATTTTTGAAATAACCAAAAAAAAAAAAAACAAACAAAAATGAAAACAACAGAAAAAATGTGTTTCTAGAAAAGTCTCCACAACATAAATTATTATTAATTTATTTAAGTCTTGTTTTTTTTTTTTTTTATACTTTGGCATTGCTAATTAATGACCATTTATTTTTTTTTTAGAGACTTTAATAACACAGAAAAAAAAAAAAGAAATAATAATAATAATAATGTCTAAAACAACTGCAGCAGCAGAAACAGCAGCAATTAAGAACTATACACACACACGCACACACAGTTGTACAATATATACACAGATGCCGAAACTCACACAAACATATATGTATATATATATATGTATATGTATATATATATATATATATATATATATGTATATGTATATATATATATATACATACATATATACATAC
>JAOPUL010003827.1:10641104-10651504 GCA_027564515.1 Octopus rubescens | reverse complement strand
ATAGATAGATAGATAGATAGATAGATAGATAGATAGATAGATAGATAGATAGATAGATAGATAGATAGATACACACAGAAACACACACGTATGATGGAGTGGGGAACTCCTAAAATATAATAGGAATACTATCGATAACCGTATGTGCACAAGAATATCAATGAATAAGCTAGAAATAGCAAATAATAACCTTGAAATAGCAGCCATATTCCTTCTCAAATCACGTCCTAACGTCATTAGATAGTAAACGATTCATTTACTTGGACTGTGGTCATACTGGGGCACCTTCTTTAACAGTTTTACTTAAATTAAAACGAGGCTCAGCACTTGTAAATTGATACTTATTTTATCAGTCTCCGTTTGATAAATGGTAGTCGATAGTATGGAATTTGAACTCATAACCAAAGGGAGTTCAATAACTTACAACAAGGAATTTTGTCTGAAGTCTAACCAATTCTGTTAATCCTCAAATAGTTCTGTATATATTTTGTCTGAAATACGGTCGCTCACTTCCTATTCGACCAGAGTTTAGCTGCATATTAATAACTTAATAACATCAATATCAACAAGAATAACATCAATGATTGTATTTTATTGTCCGAATTAGAAATGAAAAAGATCACTTATAGTCCGAGTGGGTTATGGGTTATAATCAGATTAATGATGATTAAATATTTGATAATGGTAACTGTGCCGTAAAATGGAGAAAATTCTGATGTTTTGGTTGGCTTCCTTTTCTGGATTATAGGAGGAATTACTTTAGCTGTAAGCAAGGAGATAACGAATAAAATTGTATCATAGTGTTTCTCCCGGTGTGTATTTCTCTCCTATATTTTCAGTCACTATATTACTTGTTCTTATATTCTGTCTTGTCATGTTTTCTTAAGAAATATCCTCAGTGGCGATAAAATAGAATTCTCACCCCACCAACGCCTTCTTAAAATGACGTACTTTCTCTCATATTGATTATTAGTTCCTTCATATCAGCTAGTAGTCTCATTACATTGGTTATTAACTATGTCAAGTGATTCAGATGAAATAAAATACCGTCCAGTCTTTGAAATGACTTATTTGTGGTACCTGACCACCAATTCTCTGACATTCTAGATTGAAGCCGGAGATCGTTTCTAATTGGACTGAAATTTCCTCATTTTGGGTCGGAGAGAAAGCGTAGACTTGACGCCATTAAATTCCCGAGAGGCTTTAATGAGTAAAGTCACGTGACAGCTACAACCGAAAGTTTACCTTCCATTTTATGTTGTTCATTTATTTGGCGTTGGCTAACATGATGTGAGTTATAAAACAATTAGAATCACTGTTAAACTCATCCATCACTCTGGAAACAATTATGCTGCCTGTGAGCTGTACTGAACTCTGATTTCAAACTCCTTGTCGCATTGAAATTGATATAATCATAACTACAATTGTATATTTGAGCACCATACACATACATTATTGTCCTACGTATCTTAACCTAGGGACAGAGAGTAATATCTTAGAACTGACATTTATTATACATTACATTTAAGCCAATAGGGATTTTAATTTACACGGCAAAGATAATGTAACGAGAGATAGATAATTAGAAAGTTTTAAATCTTTCTTGAATCACGAATTGAACAGAGAGAAATTAGATGTTTATGGTATAGTCATAATTATGTTTATCTTTTCTGTCGGTGGCTGACGGAGAAGGGATAAGGTAAAATATTTGGCATACTTCTTCAACAGTAGGTTTTCATCTTAATATCTCATTTACATCCACTTGGTCCCTTAAACTTTTTCACGTATCACAATAGAAGACATCTCTAACATACTAGAACTACATCAATCGATTATATAATACCAATATCGGGGCGGATAACTAGATCTAGGATATTACAGTTTCATGTATATGTATATTCTCATCTGTTAAACGGAATTTCAAGAACTCCATTTGAAGAAAGGGCAATTCCAATTTAGAATCGTATTCAAGAAATAGGATTTTACTCGTATTCTTTCTCTGGCTACTCTGATTGGACTTGTGCCAAGCTACTGCATCTTACTGAAAGATAGGGTTAATGGTATAGAATACCAACATTGATTCTGGAAATGATTAAAGAAAATCCGATCTCGGCTGGATTTGAAATCAGAACGCAATAAGACAAAACAAAAAGTTGAAATGCATTTTACCCGGTATCATCCTGATTCTGCTAGTCAACCTAGTATCAATGCATATTACTGTTATACATTATATGACACTTGTGATGGCGGCGAGCTGGTAGAATCGTTACCGCGCCGGGAAAAATGCTTAGCGGTATTTAGTCCGTCTCTACGTTCTGAGTTCAAATTCCGCCAGGGTCGACTTTGCCTTTCATCCTTCAGGGATCGATAAAATAAGTACCAGTTTAACACTGGGGGCGATGTAATTGACTAACTCCTCCCCCAAAATGGCTGGCCTTGTGCCTAAATCAGAAACCATTATATTTAACAGAGTAATCTGAACACTAAAGGGTTAAATGTATTTAGGGGACATACCATTTGGATTGCTAAAAATAAACGAGGTCAGAATGTAATAACATAAGTTTCAAATTGTTGGCACAAGGCCAGCAATTTTGGGGGAGGGAGCAAGTCAATGTAATCGATTCCAGTATTCAACAGGTACTTATTTTATCAACCCCAAAGAGATGAAAGGCAAAGTCAACCTCGGAGGAATTTGAACTCAGAACGTGAAGACGGACAAAATGATGCTAAGCATTTTGCCTAGCATGCTAACAATTCTGCCAGCTTACCACCATAATAATATTGGTTTCAAATTTTAGCACAATGCCAGCAATGTCGGAGCATGGAATAAAGTGATTACATCGACCCCAGTACTCAACTGGTACTTATTTTATCAACCCCGAAAGGATGAACAGAAAAGTCGACCGTGGCGGAATTTGAGCTCAGAACGTGAAGACAGACGAAATGTCACTAAGCATTTTGCCTGGAATGCTAACGATTCTGCCAGCTCGTCGCCTTAATAATATTAACAGTAATATCATAATGGTAATTAGACAGATGTTTAAAATATCTCGCATAAAAAACAACCAGGATTAATGACTACACACTTGCCAAGTAGTTACTTAGCTGTTGATACTAGACAAATCTACTTAACTGGTATTATTGTAGAAATGGGGATTATGAATATCTCAAGCATTAATTTCTGTTTAAGAAACACTTTTTTCATGAAAACAGGTTTAATCTTAACGAATTGTATATGTGTATGCACTGATTGACACCAGATATACATCAAATTAAAAACAGTCACCAAATAGCAGATGCTCATTTAAGCATTGATTGATAAAAGTCAAATTAATTTACTAAATTAACGATGTTTCACAGCTACAAGAACAAGTAGTGTGACTGTAGATAGCAATTTAGACAATTAAACCTTTTACTGTGGAAATCGAATATCATCATCATCATCCTTTAACATCCATTTTCCATGCTGGCATGGGTTGGACGGTTTAACTGGAGCTTGCAAGCTGGAGGGCTGCACCAGTTCCAGTTTGATTTGGCTTGGTTTCTATGGTTGGATGTCCTTCCTAATGCTAACCACTTTACAGTGTGTGCTGGGTGCCACTGGCACAGGTTTGACAGGAACTGGCAAGGCCAGGGGCTGCACCAGGTTCCATAGCATGTTTTGGCTTGGTTTCTATGGCTGGATGCCCTTCCTAGTGCCAACCACTTAACAGTGTGTGCTGGGTGCTTTAACATGCCACCAGCACAGGTTTCTCGAGGTTGATAAAATAATTACCAGTTGAGCATTGGGATCGATATGATCAACTAGCTTCATCATCATTTAGTGTCAGTTTTCCTTGCTGGCATGGGTTAGACAGCTTGACAGGAATTGGCAAGGCCAGGGGCTGCACCAAGTTCCATAGTCGGATTTAGTTTGGTTTCTATGACTGGATGCCTTTCCTAGCGCCAACCACTTTACAGTGTGTGCTGGGTGCTTTAACATGCCACCGGCACAGGTGCTTATTACGTGGCACCGTCACAATTGCTTTTTATGTGACTCAAAATTGCATTACCCTAATGGTGGAGAGAGGTTATATAGTCTAATCTACCTTTTGTTGAGGAATGTCATGTTTGAAACTATTTTCTGTTCAGATATGATAGGTGCTGGTGTGGTAAGAAGTTTGCTTCCCAACCATATGGTCTATAGTTCAATCCCACTGCATGGCACCATGGGTAATTGTCTTCTGCTATAGCCCGGTCTAATAAAATTACCAAAACCTTGGGAGACGGAAACTGAAAGAAGCCTTGTGTTTATATGTGTGTGTATGTGTCTTTGTCGCCACCACTGCTTGACAACTGGTGTTGGTTTGTTTACATCTTAAAATTTGTGCTTCGGCAAAAGAGACCGATAAAATAAGTACTAGGCTTTAAATATAAACATATATACACACACACATCTATATATATATCTACACATATATATATATACATACACACACACACACACACACACACACATAAAAACATGTATTGGGGTCGATTCGTTCAACAAAAACCCTTCAAGGTGATGCCCCAGCATGGCTGCAGTCCAGTGACTGAAACAAGTAAAAGAAAAAAAAAAGAGAAAAGGATAATGTATAATATAGTCATTGCATTACTATATTTCTCTCTATCAGAGACAGAACAGATATCGTGACATGGTTTTGTATAAAACAAGAATCGGTGTTACTCCATAATGACTGTTTAGTTCAAAGCATTAGAAAAAAAACATGACAGGTACTCTAGTGGAATGTTTTGAGGCAAGTAGGAGTGAAACATGACAAATCTAACTCTCCAAACGGGTGTGAATCATATAATTGTTAATGGCTTTCTTTTTCGCTTTTGTCTTTAATTATACGTTATAGGCACAGGCGTGGCTGTGTGGTAAAGAAGCTTGCTTCCTAACCACATGATTCTAGTTTCAGTCCCACTATATGGCACCTTGGGCCGACCAAACCCTTGTGAGTGGATTTGGTAGACGGAAACTGAAAGAAGCCTGTTGTGTTTGTATGTATGTATATATACAATCATCCTAAAATATATATATATATACACACACACACACACAAACATGACAGGCTTCCAGTTTCCTTCTACCAAATCCACTCACAAGACATATTTGCGTGTCATTGTCCCCCACAACTTGACAACTGGTGTTGGTGTGTTTACGTCCCCGTTACCTAGTAGTTCGGCAAAAGTGATCGATAGAATAAGTACCAGGATTTTTAATAAAAAGAAGAAAAGTACTGAGGTCAATTCATTCGACTAAAAAAAAAATCTTCAAGGCGGTGCCCCAGCATGGCCGCAATCTAATGACAAACAAGTAAACGATAACAACCTGTAGTAGTCGATCTACTTCTCAACTGTCCTCTAATTCCCTTTAAATCTATCTACAAGGTTTGTTACTTCAATAAAATCCATGTCAATTTGCAAGATTCGATCAGCGAAACTAAGACCAGAGTATTGTGATTAATAGCAGACAGAATGACCTGAATAGGTGACAAGAACTTTATTATTCAATTATGATGATTAAAACTAGCAAGCAAACCTTAAACAAAGAAACTTATTTGTAACACGGGGAAATAACCCAGTTTACACGCTTTGGGTGGAATGATCTGTACACTGACCAGTTTCCAGCTACCTGGTTTTCGTTTGTGGGCAATTTCCTTCAGTACCATGATAAATATACTTACAAAAAAAGTACGATAGCTTTCGTAAGTTACCGCATTTAACTCGCGTATAAGTCGCACTATTTCATACTCGATTCTAACTGAAAAAAAACCAACAAACCAAACTGGGGTGCGATTTATATACGAGGCAAAGCTAAAACTATGAAAAGAAAAAAAGAATTGTATCAAAATATAGCACTAAATTAGGGGTGCGACATATACACGAGTAAATACGGTACAATCCATAGATATATCGGTATCACAGACCTTGGGGTGGTGCCACATAACTTCAAAACTACAATGGTATTGAAGATGATAAAAATTCAGTGGTGCTTTAAAAAATGCTGTTCCAACTATGATTCGGATGCGTTGATATCCTACCTACATATATTCTTCTGTCCCAGCCATCAACATCTTGCGGTCATCACGACCACTGATTATTGGCATAACGAAACAAAAATACGACACATTTCTAAGAGACGACAAAAGAGGTTTTTTTAATTGTATAATCCTTTAATACACACACACACATACATACATACATTATATATATATATATTATGTATAGTTAAAAAATAAAGGTGGAAAACAGCAAGGAAGTATGTTTTAAGTATTGTTCTATATATGTTACATTGAGTGACTTTTATAAAATATAACCGGTTTCGATGTGTATGCCCATCTAATGAAATATTAAGAGTTGAAAGTAAAAAAATAGGGAATAAGAAAAAATTGGAAATTAGAGACAGTTTGTTCTCATGTGTTGTGCATAGTTAAGAGCAAGTGTGTGTGTGTGTGTATGTATGGTGATGCAAACAAGAAAAATAGAACTCAAAATATAAGTATATTTTTATATACCTATACTAGTTAAAGATTTTCGATCTAGTTTGATAAGTGTCAACGCACGAAACTCTCGGCCCTTGCGTCACTCTGTTCCTTCTGCTATATATATATATATTGAGAGAGAGAGGGAGAGAGAGAGAGAGAATCACAACATATTTATATGTGAGGGGGATACATTTTTAGATATTGGGTAGGATATCAGTCTCGAGGATTGTGACCAACAGAAGAAAAAACACCCAAAACAAGTGTTATATAGAATAAATAAGATGAGATAACATTAAGCGGAGGGGCAGAGTAGTATAATGAATAATAATATATTCTATAATAGAATAGAGGCACGCCGTAGGGTGTTTGGGTAACATTAAAGGTAGATTAAAGTGGTTACATAAAGGAACACAAAACAACAAGCTGGTGGCGAATGTCTAGGTCGGTCATGGGCAAACTGCGGCCCGCAGGACTTTATGAATGACACGCCAACGAAATATTACCTTGAATGTTTTTAGTAGTGTGGCCCGCCTGATGATGAGGCGTATCTCAGGCGACCCACTTCACGAAAAAGGTTGCCCATGCTTGGTCTAAAGTGATCGCTCGGCCTGCTAAAAATGGCAGCCAAATCTCCCTCAACTTACACCCTAGTGCCTTTAAGAATAACATTGGACAAAGTCGTCATAGATCTACAAACAAAAAAACGAATGAGAAAAAAACCTTTACGAGATGGTCACGACTGGAATGCCTTTTATCATAGGCCTGGTCAGTCAAGGTTGACCTGGGGTTAAACAACAACAGCCGGATCTACTAACAATCACCAGTTTAATAACACAAGTTAAATAGTTTGAGTTACAAATCTCTCACAGATTCAGTTTAACCAAACATTAATTATAACAAAGTTATTTGCTCATTAAAATGTAATTAAGAGCTATTTACAAATCACAGTTTAATTATGAAAGAATTAAACTTCGAAAGATCGCCCACAAGTAAATATAACTAAGAAGAGTTTGTAATAAACCACAATTAATTAGTTTGGGATATAAATAAAATACTTGGTGTTCTTCAAGTTATTGCTGTTTAAAAAAATTAGTTCCCTTGTAGCAAAATGAGTGAATGAAGAGGTTTGAATGAAACCTATTTTTAAACACAGGATCGTCTCCTGCTATCAGCTGTTGTAGCACAGATCATGTTCTAGGAGCTAGGTCACGGTTAAAAGAAATGTTTCCGTGAAAGTAAAATAATATATAATGATAATGAGATTCGTCGACACGTTTCTCTAAAGAGGAGGGTACTTTTGTTGTACTACACATCACGTGAAGTGTAAAGTGTGTGTACAAGGAACGGTAGAGAAATGAGTAATTGAAGGCTGAGTCATACATAGATCAAACAATATAAATGAAGTCCAATGGAACTTTCTAGAGAGAGAATTGACAAACAATAATAGCAAGGAATAAACAAAACAGAGAAAAGATTTTTTTTTTGTTTTCGAACTGGTTTAAAGACATTCCATCGGAAACTTTCATAAACTCAACCAAGCACTTTTGACACGAGAGATTGGGGGTATAATAATGGAATATCACCGGGTACATATAAGATCACTCTCTCTCTCTTACACATACACGAGATAAATAGTTTCAGTTACTATAAAAGCATCCAGATTGGTATCGATCTAACGTTGAAAGTTTCATAGAGATAACAGCAACTATAACAATTTCTTTAGTTAAACACACAGCTGTACTCATCAAAGCAGATCATTGGAATTATTGATTTATTTTGAGAAGAGAGACACAAGACCAATTGTTGCAGGGGACAGGGACGACAGAACTAATATTTATCGGCGATTTGCATTTTGAAAGGCAAAAATCGACTCTAGTAGGATTTGAACTATAGAGAGGACACTAGATATTGCAACATTCTATCAACTATCTGGGCCCTCCATTCCAATAAAATTATCATCATAGAATAAAAACAACAATAATGAAAAAATAGCTCTTTTACCTGGTCCCCCGTGTCCAGGTGATCGTTGAGATGTGCTGGCCGAAAACGGAGTATTGGTCGGGTGGGTGAGACCAGTCACCCCTCGCATATGTTGCAGAAGTAAGATATCATTGTGTCCGATTCCATAGCTTTTTAAGCTGGCTTTATCATCGCGTAAAGGCCTACCATTCAGGAGAATTGCAGTTTCCTTGGCCGGAATACCGGTTTCGAATTCACAGAGCGCTTTAAAGTTTTCCAGTTCCAAGTCTTCGCTAACTTCAATAGTGAATACTTTGTCCGATAAAGTTGTGACCGTCACCTGCATTTTTACAGCTCGTACGCTTCACCAACATACAAAATAAACAATACATATATACATAAATATACAATATATTAGTAAATAACAACAAGAACTATATATACATAAACGTATGGTTATGTATATGTATGTGTGTGTGGCGCATTACTCCAACCCGTTATAATGTCTGTCCTTTCTAATAGATATGGTGAAAATTATTCTTGATATATATAAAAAAGTAAACGTGTTGCTCGTAGTGTTCGGTGTGTCCTTACTTTAACTTTCCTCCTTGTTCTGATGTTTGGCCAACATTGCGTGTTTTCCTTCTTAATTCTCTTTCGTCGATTCAGTTTGCCAACTTTAAGGAAAAGAATCTTGCGATACACTCGAGTATAACAAGTTCTACCTGTTTCTGTCTGGTTATTAGGATGGCGAGAAAGCTGACGAGAGATTAATAGCGGCCAGATATAGAGCAGAAACCAAGCTAAACAAGGTTGGATCTTCGACTCGAACCTAAAACAAGAATGTGACTTAGCAGTGGACACGCTACTTCCGGTTAATCTGGACATGCGCACTGCTGAACATATAATTCATTGAAACATGAAAAAGAAAAAAAAAATCTTGAGCTAATCTTTTTTTAGTTTTATATCATCTAAAGATAGCTAATATATTAAAAAATTGTTTCCGTCTTTTGGTATCGAATTTTTTCTCTCCCTATGATTAACATATCTGGGCGTCAGCTGCACCACAAAGAGTATAACTCAAATGAATTGGCTACGTGGTTAAGACGTTCGTTTCGCGACCACGTAGTTCCGGGATCGATCTCCCTGCATGGCACTTCTTCTTTAAGATTTAATTCTTGTGTGTAAAATTGAACGGAATCCCGCTACATATGTAATGTGCATTCAATGTTCTCTATAACTTTTTAAACTAATGTGCGTAATTATTTTTTCTGTGACAAAAATATGGGCGACTATTTATCATGCCTGTTAATTAAAGTGGAGTCAAATACACTTCAGTTGTTTCCACTTCAATTAACAGACATAATAAAACAAAAGAAATATTGTGCTCCTTCACACATGAGCCAGGGTGGGGGAAATTGCCCTATTTACTATGCTTCTATGCTTTGTGCCAATGTTAGTGAATATTAATTAGTATAAGAAAAGAGAGGTAAAATAAGTATTTATGTTATGCTAGTGTTAATTAAAATAATTTCATCATTCCTTGACAAATTAGTAATGTTGTGCTAATGTGAAAAACATTCTCATCCTAATCGTTTAATGTCCATGTTCCATGCTGGTATGAGTTGGAACAGCTTGACAGGACCTGATGTGTCCAAGGACTGCATTGTGTTCCAATGTCTTCTCTATCATGTTTTATACAGCTGGATGCCCTTCCTAACGCCAACCACTTTATAGTGTGTACTGGGTGTTTTTGTTTTTTGTGCCACCTGTTCTATTGAGGTTGGCAGCTTGCAGGGTTACAAGCCCTGGGGAAGAGCAGGTTCTTGTAGAGGATGGCTATTCACATTTAGTAGGCGCGGCGTGGCTGTGTGGTAAGAAGCTTGCTTCCCAACCACATGGTTCTGGGTTCAATCCCACTGCGTGGCA
>JAOPUL010003827.1:10561987-10572805 GCA_027564515.1 Octopus rubescens | reverse complement strand
ATACATATGTGTGTGTGTGTGTGTGTGTGTGTGTGTGTGTGTGTGTGTGTGTGTGTGTGTGTGTGCACGCATATATATATATACATATATAACTATTCATCATCATCATCATAATCAATACATCTCTCTGTGTCTACTTTCCTTGCTGGCATAGGTTGGAAGGGTGACCACAGTTTTAGATAGCACATATTTGGGGATAGAACTCATCTGGAAGGGTTAGAGGAGTGCATCCCACATGAGTGTGTCATACTGGACAGCGTCACTGTGGCTTTTCAGGCATACATTCCGTGCTTACCTTTTCCAGATTGTTCTCTCTCTCTGAGTCAATCTAGCTCTTCATCAAAAGTCATTAATCATTAGTCTGTGTTGAGTAGTACCCACTTCACCAGGGAAGGATTTAAAAGTTCATAACCATCTATCTATACCTTTTCTAGTGAGTAAGAAGTCTATTTGGCTTCTGTGTTCACGTAATTGGGAGGTGAGGTGATCAGGTGATTAACTTATTTCCTGAAGCTGGTGTTCCAAATTGTTAGATCATTTGCATGATAAAACTCAAGGAGCCTTGATCTTTCATCATTCTGTGTACCATGGCCTTATCTTCCTTAGAGAAGTGCCATTATGATACTGTCCAATATAATTGTTAAAATTATCAACTAGATAATGAGATCAATGTCACTTGTTTTTGATGAATCTACAGAAAAGTTTCTATATATGTAGTCATTTAATCATTTGCCAATCTTGAGTGTGGTTCATGAGCTAAGATAAGACATCACTGTTGTGTTGTCCAAGACTAGCTAGACTAAGCTTAATTACCCTACTGCACACTTGAACTACATTAACCACCTCATCTAGCCATTTCTCTACTAACAATATGCTAACTCCACCTACCCTATCTCTCTTATTCATCCAGAAGAATTTATATCTTTGTTCTTTGCCTGTGAGAAATATAGTTGAGGACCCCTTCTATCTCACTTCTTGCATACATCATTCATCATCTCCTTCATTCCAGCATCTTCACAATCTCTCCTGACCTATCTTTCATTGCACAATGTTAATGCTGGCTGCTCTTAAGTTTATATCCTTACATGAAGAGAGATGGAGGTCTTTCCGAAGGGGTGGGGGTGATTTTTTTCTGGTTGATGGCTGCTTTCTGTACTTGATCAGAGGGCTCTCACACATGGTTAGGGCTTGTATGTTATGTTGCTCTGGTAGAACCTTGTTCTAAGTGAAAAAAAAAACAAAAAAACTATATTAAATCATCAACAACCAATTGAAATCTCAACAGGAGCAGACTTATTACAGAAGGTACATGATGAATTAATATTTAGAAGAAACACTACCCTGAGAAATAGATGTTATGGTCTTGAAAATTCACCTCGACTCCTCTAGAATAGTAATAAAATAAAACACTCTTTAAACCATCTCCTTTTTTTTTTCAGTTAACTCGCAAGCAGTGGCACCAGATCAGCGAGATGCAGTTTCTCTTCCAGAGAGCAGTACAGGGGCAGTGACTGCAACTAAATACATGTTGTATTACTGCAAACACCACATTAAAACACTCCAACTCAATGGTAGCCTCATTTTGGAGCTCAGCAACAATGTACTCAGTTCACGCCGGGATGTTAGCTATGAACACTGCGAACTAACGATCCATGTGGAGGCATCAAAACATATTTTACTCCAGTTCTTCAGACTTCAAATAGCTGATACACATGGAACACCAGACAGGTGAGATTTTTATTTATTTTATTTTATTTTATAATTTTCTTTTTGCATCCTTTTATTGTTTACTTGTTTCAGTCATTGGACTGCGGCCATGCTGTGGCACTGCCTTGAAGGATTTAGTCGAACAAATTGATCCCAGTACTTTTTTTTTTCAAGCCAGATGCTTAGTCTATTGGTCTCTTTTGTGAAACCACTAGTTTTGGGGACATAAATAAACCAACACCTGTTGTCAAGCGGTCATGGGGGACAAACACAAAAACACACACACATATATGTACGCTGGACTTCTTTCGGTTTCCATCTACCAAATCCAAAGCTTTGGTCAACCCAGAGATTTTTTGTTTTTATCTTTCAATAAAATTAAATAAAATTTCCAATGCAGCAGCAGAGTCAAGTAAATATTGTTTTCTACTTGGACATTTCTATTTTCTTTGTGCCAAACAGTATGCAGTCTAGTACATATATTTAGTTATTCTGTCATTGTTCATTTGGTCAATACACTGAAGGCTATACTCCATCAATGAGGTCATAATAAGACTGAAATTTGCTCACAGTTGTCTCCCATATTCATTGAATTAATATATTATTAATCATTTGAAGGTAGTGAATATCCAGAACTGTTAGCACATTTGACAGAATGCTTAGTGAAAGTTCTTCCAGCCATTTACATTCTGAGTTCAGATTCCACCACAGTTGACTTTGCTTTTCATCCTTTCAGGGTCAATAAAATAAAGTACCAGTTGAACACTGGGGATCAATGTAATAGACTAACTCTCCTCCCCATAAACTTGCTGGCCTTGTCCCCAAATTTGAAACCATTATTATTAGTCATATGCTAATATTGTTGTTCTTTCTTCACTGCATGGTTTCCAATTAGGTATTTAATTCCCACTGCATCATCAACGTCCCTTTTCCATGCTGGCATGGGTTGGACTATTTAACAAGAACCAGAGAGCTGTGCCATGCTCCAATGTCTGCTTTGGCATGGTTTCTATGGCTGGATGCCCTTCCTAATGACAACTATTTTACAAAGTGCACTGGATGCTTTTTCATGGCACCAGCATTGGTGAGGCAACCAAGTACCTGGAAGGCAAGAATCCCTCAATGGAATGGAGTACAGCATTGAGGGATATGAAAGTATGATAGAGGGGCGGGAACAGGTGTCTTACTGAAGAGGTGAATACATGGCATCTGGATATCATCATCATTTCATCATCATCATTTAACGTCCGTTTTTCCATGCAAGCATGGGTTGGAGCAAGCATATATATATATATATATATATATATATATAATAGAGAGAGAGAGAGAGAGATGTGATGTGAGGTCATAGTTGAAAGTGAATGAGAGAGAGATAGTAGGAATAGAAGAATAGAATTGGTGGGTGGGTAAATAAGTGGATTAGAGTGAGAAGAGTGTGCCATGATGAGTAGAGACAGGTATTGAGGTGGACATATGGGTATCAGTTTAGAGGAGTATTAAATATATTCTAGTAGTTTATCAGAGGTTACAGAGAAAAGAGAATTAAAACCAAGATCCAGGCATGGCTGTGTGGTAAGATGTTTGCTTCCCAACCACATGGTTCTGGGTTCAGTCCCTTTGCTTGGCAACTTGGGCCAGTGACTTGTACAATAGTCTTGGGCCAAGCAAAGCCTTGTGAGAGAATTTGGTAGACAGAACCTCTCTCTCTCTCTCTCTCTCTCTCTCTCTCACACACACACACACACACACACACACACACACACACACACACACACATGTACACACTTTTAATAGACTAGTGATTATTGACATCTTACTGGATGATGTCTATGTTGAAAAAGAGGAAATGTGATACAGACCTGTAGCATAGAAGACAATGGGGTGGAGGTATTTGTGCTACACAGCCTTCTGCTAGTGACAGACCTGATCTATGGATGGAGCAGCAAGGCAAATGTGGTGGAATGGTGCAACATAAAGATCTATGGAAGTTAAAAGACAAGTCTGTCTCCATATAGTAGCAGAATGAGCTTCTTAACTGCTCAGCCATGTTTGCTGAAAATATCTGGCAATTTAAGACATACACTAGTCACTTGCCTCCAGTCCCAGCAGACCATCAATGCCCAACCTGTGGCAGAGCCTTTTGAGCCACAACCAGATACACCCTTACCTGTCTTCCCACAAGGCATTGATTAGTCTGAGGTTTATAGTAGAAGGCACTTACCCAAGGTGTCACACACTGGGACTGAACCTGAAACCATGTGGTTATTGTATAGTAGTGTTAGTAGTAATGTAGTGTTGTTTCTTTTGCAGTCTTTAAAATAAAATTAAATTATTAAAGAGAATTAATATATTTCTTTTATTTCAATTTTTGGTGCTTCAGAAACAGGAAGAATTGCAGGAAAAACTAAACACCGTGGAACACAATCTACAGAATGAAATCAAAGACGTATTGGAAGGGAAAAGTAATCTTGAAAGAGATTTTAATGCCAAATTAACGAAATTGCAGATGAAAGTAGTTGATTTGAATAATAAGCTACAGTCAAACGTTGCAGAGAAAACCGACATAGAAGAGAAGTTAGACAAAGTGCAGACTGATTTGAAGAACACAGAAAATGAACTGCTGGAGGCCAATTCTGCTAAGGAAGACCTTTCTAAGCATCTCGAGATAGTCTCGGCATCGAAAGAGGATATATCTGAGAAGTTAGCGTTTGCTCTGCAGAAACTCGAAGAAGTGTCACAATCCAGGTACTGGAAGCAGTCTGTACAACTGGAAGCCAACTCCGAGGTGGACGGTGGCAAGCTTCAGGATATTCCTCTGGCGGTTGTAGAACCGGATAACCATCAGAGCAACAATTTCGCAACATTTTCAGTCAGCCATTCAATTAGAAATAAACCCAAAAGTGGTGAAGATGAAGAAGAAGAAGAAAAAGAAAAAGAAGAAGATAAAGAAGGAAATAAAAGAGATACTGAAAATGGTGATGAAGGTGGTATGGAGCAGTCAGCATGTTTATTGAAAACAAACCAAAACCAAATGCTAATTGTAAGTGAATAAACTATTATTTCTATCATCATCACTATCATCTTATTATCGTCATCATTATCCTCAGCCTCGTCATCGTCACCACTATTATCATCCTCATCCTCATCATCACCATCATCACCATCATCATCATTATTATCCTCGTCATCGCGACCACTATTATCATCATCACCATTTTCATCATCATCATCATCATTATCTTCATCCTCATCATCGCCACCACCATCATTCTTATCATCATCATCATCACCATTTTCATCATCATCATCATCATCATCATTATCCTCATCCTCGTCAACGCCATCACCATTTTCATCATCATCATTATCATTGTTGACATCTCTACTGTCACCATTAGCATCACCCTCAACATTTACCATCATTGTCACACTTATCAAAATCATCATCATCATTATTGCCATCAACCCTACTGTCACAATTACCAATACCATCACCATCATTATAACCATCATCACAATCACCACCATCATAACCACCGCCACCATTGTCGTTACCATCATCACCATCAATGTCATCATCATCATCATCATTATCATTGTGGTCATCTCATTCAATTTGATGGCGGCCTTCAGGAGAGCTTCTGTCTTAACCACTTTCACTCACAAGGTTTCAGTCATCTTCATGTTGTAGTAGAAGATACTTGCTCAAAGTGTTGTATTGTTGGAACCACATGATTGTGAAATGAACTTCTTAACTACACAGGCATGGCTGTCTTGGTTGAGATAGTTGTTGACACCTCTCACTTGTAAGGTTTTAATGTTCTGACATAAAATATAACCTTGGATGATGGCAATACCAATTTAAGAAATAATAAAACTTCCTGCTCATTCACCCAGTCCAGTCCTCTGTATCACCTCACTTATATTCACCCCACCCACTGTACCTTGAGGGTATGTCCCAACACATCTCCACCACCACCATTTCTCTCTCTCTCTCTCTCTCTCTCTCTCTTTCTCTCTCTCTCTCTCTACTTCTCTCTTTCTCTCACTCTCTACTTCTCTCTTTCTCTCCTTTCTTTTCCAACTGGAGTAGCCATGTATTTCCTCTACAGCAAGACACCAATCTCTATCCCTCTATTATATTTTTAACCTTTCATCAACTGGCACAAAGCCACTTCCCTCTCCCAGTTGAGAGATCTTTGTCATACAAGTTACTTGGGGATCCCGCCGGTGCTGGTGCCACAAAAAAAGCACCCAGTACACTTTGTAAAGTGGTTGGTGTTAGGAAGAGCACCAGCTGTAGAAACCAAGCCAAAGCAGACAGTAGAGCTTCGTACAGTCTTCTGACTTGCCAGCTCCTGTCAAACCATCCAACCCATGCCAGCATAGAAAAGGGATGTTAAATGATAAGAGAGAGAAGAGAGAGAATCCAATTTGAATAAGTAGATACAATTGATGTTGTTAAAGTAGAGATGTTAACTAAAGAAAAGGGGGTGAGGGGATGGGGAATCACCAGTTAGAGTTAAAATAATGTGTTCATCTCTAATGTTTGCTCTGATTCAAATTGCATGGTTTAAGGATTGAACACAAATATTTATAATTTTAATTAAGGGGACCAGAAAACTCTCTGTTTTTGCCCTACAAAGTTTAACTGCATAAAATAAAAATGAAAACTGTGTTGCCACCATGTAAAAAACATTTCTGCCGGCTCCACGTAAAAAAACATCTGTGTCGGCACCACATAAGAAGCATCTGTGCTGGCACCATGTAAAAAAGCTCCCATGCCGGGCCCACATATAAGGCACCCGTGCCGATGCCACTTAATAAGCACCTGTGCCAGCACCACATACAGAAGCACCTGTGTCTGTGTCATGTTAGACATACCCATGCTGGTGCCACGTAAGAAGCACTCGTGCTGGGTGCCATATTAAAGCACTCAGTACACTCTGTAAAGTGGTTGGCGTTAGGAGGGGCATCCAGTTGTAGAAACCAAACCAAAACAGATGACTGGATCCTGGTGCACCCCCCCCCCCCCCAGCTTGCCAGATCTTGTCAAACCGTTCAACCCATGCCTGCATGGAAAATGGACATTAAATGATGATGATGTTGGAGAAGAATTAGTTGATGTTATTGTCAAACAGTTGCTATTAACACAATCCAAAGGCATAGTCTTCAGTGACGTGATGGAAGATATGAGGAAATAAATGTCACAAATATATTATTCATCTTCTTTTATTGAACAGGAAAACTTATCAGATGAGTTTGTGAGATGTCTGAATGCCATAGCAAGAGACAGCCCCAGAGGGGATCAGATTTCTAAGAGCTTCCAAAGAGGAATGGAACAGTTAAAGGTTTCAATAAATGAGTTTGATGCCAAAGGAAAGGGTTCTGGCATCTTGAAGAGGTTTTACAATGTTATGGACATTTTTGTTGACTTACAAGACAGCCACAGCCAACTATATCAGCAGGTATTATCATATAATTATCAATATTTTGCTTCAAACTTTGGTAAAAACATACAAAATGGTGTTAGTAATCTCTTCTTAGAATGATGATAAATGTTGTTTCTCAACCTAACAAGACAGCAAACTCTATTTTACACACATGCACACACACACACATATCTATTTTCACTGCTTTCTCGGATTCCCATGACTCGGAATTGGGAGCTTGAGTCATAGTGAGTCTTTCATTAGCTGATTACACAACCATGGATGCCACCCCTATGGATGCGTTGCTGTTACCCTCTTGATAGAGCTTGGTGATCATGATCATTGATCTTCTAGGATTCCTCTGCTCAGCATCAATGTAAGAAGCAACATTGGTTCAGCTGAGCTCTTCTGCTACCTCTTCACATGATGAATGGGTGCTATATCTATATATATAGATAGATATAATACACACACACACACACACACACACACACACATACACACACATACACACACACTGACACACATTTAATGTAAAGTTATAAAACAGTTGAAAAATAATAAAGAACCACATAAAGAAAAATCCCTTGTGAGTTTATTTGGTAGATGGAAACTAAAAGAAACCTGTCATATATATGTGTGCGTGTGTGTACCCTTGTCTTGACATCGTAATGGTTGTGAACAGGAAGGGTATCCAGCTGTAAGCATGGGGAGACACGACAAAGTTGTTAAATTTCTACACTGGAAATTGTGCAGAAATGGGGGTTTGAAGCTAGAGACACATTGTATAACCATTGAGTCGAAAGAGTGCTGGATTCAAAGAAATACAAGATATTGTGGGGCTTCCCTATCCAAACGGAGAAGAAACTGGAAAACAATAGACCAGATATTACGTTAATAAACAAGAAAGAACGAAGGTACCTACTGATTGACCCAGCATGCCCGTTCGACCCTCGTATCGTAAAGAAAGTGGACGAAAAAAAATACAACCACCTAAAGTTTGAAATTGCGAGAATTTGGAGAATGAACACGGTAAAGGTTGTGCCTATAATAATAAGTGCATTTGGGAACTGTAAGCAAAGATACAGACTAATGGTTGAAGGAAATTGGAATACAGTGTCCCGTGGAACTCCTACAGAAATCTTACTTCTTGGGGACTGATTGTTCCTTTCTTTAATCTTTTTTTTCTGGATATTATTTTTCCATAACGTTTGTTTAGGTTGTGATACTCTTATTTGGCTGAATTTGAGAGAGTATCCAACTTCTCTTGTGGCCACATTGGCTGCTGCATATATTACTTCGTATAATCTTGTAATATACACTAACTTCTTCTCTGTCAAGCTTTGCAGGATATTGGCAATGGAGTGATTTTTCTCTCAATTTCTTCTTTAGTATGTTTTGTAGTTCTGTCTTCATGTTGTTTATTGTCCCTGGCCATTTCTGCTATGTTTTCATCTGAGAGCAGTATATCAGTGTAGTTTGTTTCTGTATTGTATGTTGTCGCCTCCTCATATATAGAGAAAAGTGTTTTCTTTTTATCGTGTTGCTTTATTACTTGCACGTTTTGTTTCAAATATTTTTCTCGTCCTGCTGTTGTTATTTTATAGTAGTTCTCTATCTGTGTCAGGCCTCAGCCTCATTCTGAGCCAGGTAGACTTATTCTGTCTATATCTGCTTTGGGATGGTGAGTTCGGTATGATGTTAATAGTTTTCTCGTTTTTCTATATAAGTTTCTCAATTGACTAATCTTCTAGCTTATTGTGTTGAAAATGTAATTCATGGCTGGTAATAGCTAGCGCGTTTAATCCCTATTATCGTTTTGTTAGCATTGAGTCCCATGTTTAATATTAGTCTAACTTCTTCTTAGTATTCTTTCTAAATTTTCTCCTTCATTTCTGTGTGTTGTATTTTAGCTGTTTCGTCAATTCCTAGATATTGTATTGGCGATTGTGATCTAATTCCCTGTAATCTGTGTCTACGTCGCGTGCAGTGTTTTTAGTGCAAATTAATTTGCCTCTTTTCAGTGTCACTTTGGCACATTTGTCCAGCCCCATGCTCATCACAATCTCCTTGCTAAAACTACGGACAATTGTTAGAAGGTTTTTCTGTTCGGTGGTATTTCTAGTGAAGATGTTTAAGTCATCCATGTATAGGAAATTGTTTATTGTTTGATCATAGCATATGTAACCCATGGTGGTTTTGTTTAGCAAGTAGTTTGTTAAAGGGATCAGAGCAAGGCAGAAAAGCAAGGCTGACAGCAAAACTCCTTGAAAAATTCCTCTTGTTATGGGTATAGGGCAGGTTTTAATGACTTGTGATTCGTTTTTCAGTGTTATACTGGCTGTCCAGTTTCCCATTGCATGGTCGATATATTTTAATAGTGTTGGAGCTACTTTATTTGTGTGGAGAAACTCTAATATCCATAAGTGTGGAACACTGTCGAATGCTTTCTGGTAATTATTATTATTATTATACTTCTCTCGTTCTCTCTTTCTCCAACTAACTCTATCCTGATTAGAGCAAAAATATTCCCTCCTCTTCTTGTGGCCAATGCGCAAATTTTCTCACCACCACCACTGCCAGTTGACTGTATTCGAGAGTAGCGCCAGTTACCTTGAGTTTTAAAACTACACCAGCAACACACAGAGCATGCTCTGTGAAGTGGGTGTTTTCGCTTACTATTCGGTCGCCTTGCAGGACGAAAGACAAAACTTGTATAAGGGCAAATGAACTGAGAAGAGTCAACAGCAATCACAGAAATTTTGAGCAAAGAAGTCCAACATAATATAAAATCAGTGTGATTGTGCGAATTCAAAAGAGAAATAGAGGATGGAGTGACACAAGAAAATACAGTATTTACAGAGAAGAAAGCAAAAGAGATGGTTAAGAAACTACCAAAACTGTAAAGCGTTAATACCAGAGGGTTTTCGGAATCCCGGCTCAAGTATCTTCCAAATATACACAGCTATATAAGACATTCTTTTAATGACTGCATAGAAAAGGAAACGCCAACGTTGGTGACAAACACAGAGGCAGCGCTGATACAGAAGGACAAAGAAATAAGAGGGGAAGTTAGTAATTATAGATATATTGTATGTTTATCATTATTCTGGTAAACAGATGTACCGAGTTTGAAGTTAGCGCTTTGCAAATTGTTTTTGAGTGTCACATAAATCATCTCATAAATCTCGAAGAGGAGAAAGGAATAAATTATGTTCCGAGAAGTCAACAGATGATTTGAAATGTTAGATCATATACCTGCGGTTGATCTTGCTAGAAGCCCGTTAGATACTTACGGAAGATTTTCCCCAAATAGCAACCTGTTTGAATTTAGGGTTTATGTTATACAGTATAATAGTGAGTCATAAAATAAAGGTATGACCAAAATATAATGCGTTGCTTTGGCTCTTATGGGGAACATATATATGAATAGCAACGATTAATTTTCAACCTGGGTAATTCTGCTCCACACCCTCATGTTACATTCTAATTAACAGTCGCTCACCCTTCCAATCTAGGTTACCCCACCTTCAATTTATTTGTGTCGTTGTTTAGTTCGTATCTGCTTGCGGTACGGTATATATATATATATTTGTTCCAATGATACTATGTATGTATGTATGTATGTATGTATGTATGTATGTATGTATGTATGTATGTATGTATGTATGTATGTATG
>JAOPUL010003827.1:9998355-10009263 GCA_027564515.1 Octopus rubescens | reverse complement strand
CTTGTACAAATACAAAGCAAAAGTCAAACATAAAACAATAATAATAATAATAATAATAATAATAATAATAATAATAAGGTTTTCTTTATTGGTGAGAAGGACCGAATACAAAACAAATTGGGACAATACAACACGAGGGACAAGTGGGGTTTGATACATTATGGTGTTTACAAAAATAACAATAACAATTACAACCAAAATTAAACAATAACAATCCTAAAAGTGTGGTCTTGAAGGGACAAACAAAGAACCCCACACATCCTGGTTACCCCGACCTCCAGAGGCACCTCAGCAGGTGCATATCTTAATCTCAACTCCTCAGGTCTAGAAGCGAAAGTTCATTGTCGGACCATTGACACGGGTCATCGTCGCCACATGTTTCTACAAAAATACTGAGTGTAGAGTACCTCTCTCTCTACCCTCATTTTCCTTTCCAAGTTGACTTCGAAAAAGTCGATGAGGGCTTGACCGAATAGGAAAGTATCTGTCTTCATTCGTTTCAATATCGTCCACCAGGCTACCTCCTTCACCATAGACACCAGGCGGGGGAAAATTACCTTTCCTTCTCGGCCAAAAGAAGATGGCAAGGTGATCCTCACTCTGGACTCGGATGATAACCGGATCCGTCCTATACGTGTCAACAACTGTTCGACAAAGCTCCACAAGTCAGCAATACCCGGACACTGATTGAGTGCATCCAGAATGCTTACGTCACCCTGCGCACATCTCGAACAGGTCCTACTGACAACACTTCCGTGCCTGCACCAACAGAGCGCCCCGGTAGCACTGTCAGGCTAAGAATTTTTGGGAGGTATCCATAGGCCCCGGCCCGAAAATCCTCCGGAAATGATAAGGTAAATGGTCTCTCCCGAAGCTCAGAGTTTCCCCGAGAAAGTCGTCACTCTTGCCATCTACTAATTCCCTATAGAACTCCATTGTGGGACTTCCAAAGAGCGCATTTTCCTACTGGCAGAGGGCTGTGAGGTCTTGCTGACACTCCAGGTGCCTAGCGCCGTTTCTCAGTCTACGCTTGATTCAGGGCTGTAGCTCATTCACTGAGACAAGCTGGGGAAATTACAGACTGATAAACGGTGACCGCACTTGATCACCGTTAAGGAAACGCTGGAGATGGCACAGCCTCAGAGCGTGTCTACATATCATTAATCACGGTATGCCCAGTCTTCCACTCAGCGACTGTTGACAGCAGAGATACCGTCTGACGAGAGGAACAAGTACCATCCACAGAAAGCAGAAAGCAAGTCCTCCACCCTGATCAGCCAGGAAGCAGGGCAAGGGAAGATCGGGCGAGGATATATGACGGAAGCGATATATGCACTCACTACCTTCGCCCGAATCTTCAAAGACAACTGCCTCTCTGCCCATTTATGGGTGAGACTGGCCACCCTGCTAGTCACCTCAGCCCAGTTCTTATCTACTTGGATGTCTGGACCGAACCAGACCCCGAGCAATTTAACATGTCCTTCCGTCCAGCGACACACAACGCTGTCGTTTGGCATTGGCTTGCCTCTCAAGGTGCCGCGCTGCTGGTCACCGACTTGTCCCGATTAATCTTTGCTCCTGTCACCGGTTTGTATTCCTTTAATGTAGAGCAGACCACCGCGATTTCCTAACTGTCAGTTACATTTAGGTTGATGTCGTTCGCATAAGCCGACACCAAATTTCCGCATCCTAATTCAGGCGAGATGCCCCTCGAAATATCCAACTTCCTTAGTTATGGCTCAAAAGCTAGCACGTACAGAAGGGGTGAGAATGGGCATCGTTGACAAACTGAATGAGCGATGCCAAACGATTCCGATAGTTCGCCATTTACTTTGACCGCCGAACATATGTCGCTGTACATTAAAGTGATCCAGCCTTTGAAAACGGCACTGAAACCGGTCGCCACGAGGACAGCCTCCAAGTATTGATAGTCTAGTCTATCAAAAACTTTTCCTTAATCTAAGTTGATAAGGGACCCCCCCCCATGCCAGTTTCCGTCCCTACCCTCTAAACGATGTATCGTATCGCGTGAGGTGGAGGTCGGTGTGGTGAGATCTGTTCGGGGTAGCGCACATCTGCGCTCACAGACCAGCTTATCAATGACAAGCGCCTACCTCTTGGCCAAAATCATTTAATCTCCGTTCAGCAGAGATATCGACCTACAATTGTATATTTCGTCCCATTTATTCGGGTCCTTCCTCAGCAGTACTGGGTATTTTCCCATTCTGCTACCAGTTATGGTAGACGTCCGTCAAGAGACCTCGGGACAAGTCTGGAATATAAAGATAAAAATTGAAAGGCATATCATCCACCCGCAGAGAACTTCTTCTTGTGCAGCCTGCCATTACGCCTGGTTTGTATTCAGCTATTATCGGCATTCCGCAGAACTACGCGTCCCTTGACGGAAGGCGTAGCATTGTGGCGAGGTAGGAAGTGAAATCCGCCCAAGTCTCTGACACATCGAGAGCTCCGTGGAGTTCGCCGAGATGCCGCTGACATTCCTTATACATCCAACTGGATTCGTGTAGCATGGGTCCATCCCGGCCCGTCAAAATACGGAATTATGGCTTTGTTTCCCCGTCGTACCTCTGCCACCCTGGCCTGTAGCGGTGTCAAGCTAGAGCGAAATGATATAGTCATACTGTGGCTGTGTCAACCTATCAGAGCTGAACCCGCGTTAAAGCGAAAAGGCAATTTCACTGCCAGTTAAGCCTTGTTTGGTTTTCAGTTAGCTTGGAACAGCCTCTCAGTGAAAATACCCTTTGTCAATAGCTCACCATCATAATGGCCATCGAGGTTCCACACCAGGACATATATATCCTGCTATATCCTCTCCACTATATCCTCTCCACTGCTATATCCTCTCCACTCACCAACTCAACCTCGTTACCAACGGCCATCTTAGGCTCAACTCGTTCGGACACCCACCATTAATATCGTTTGCTCAAAACCTACTCGTCAACTTAAATTCTGATTCACAAGATAAATACTTTAATATTAATGCCTTCTGATGTTGTATTTATACATGCCTTGTGATATTGTATTTATATACACACTCACTCCCCATCAACATTAACAACACATAAACAACGTATGACTAATTTGATGGCAACCCGCTGTTCAAATATTTCCGTTGGAAATATTTGCAAAAAAAAAAAAGCTTGAACACGTAACATTAACACGCTAAGGAAAAAATGAGGCATCCATTTTATAAAAAGGAATACATACATGTAACAGAACCATTAAAAACGAAAAAAGAGCGAAGCTTAATATCTTTTCTGTTTTGACTGGTATTTCTAAAAAAATATATATATATATATATATTATCTGTGCCTCTCTACGTTCCAAACTTTAGAAACCCTGACATCACATTTTACGATGGCTGCCAGTCTTTTACGATGGCTGCCAGTCTTCCTGGGTTGACAATTAAAATCCCCGTGCAGCCTCATTTTGGCTTACGCATACCACTACTTACACGTTTGACTTATGAGAGATTGACTTTTTTTCCCCTGGTTATTCTTAATTTGACGTTTGTCCCATGTTGGGGTGTTTTCTTCTCTACTCTGCGCCGTTTTCTTTTTCCTGGGATTACTTCATCAACGTTTTTTTTGTATACCTAATTGCCACCATGAACCACTCCACGTTGCCAGCTTTCACCAGAGGTATAACATTGTGGTATTCACAAGTGGAGGCATATGTTGAAGCAAATGATATTTCCTCGGAACGTAGACAGCTACAGTTATTGCTGAGTTCTATTCCCGACTCATTAACGGTAACCCTCAAGGACCTAATCACATACCCGCCGCTAGATGCTACTTTGGAATCTATAAAATATGGAAGTTCTTCGACTTACGTCTATTTCAGTAGCATCGTTTTCTTCTGGAGATAGTTTGGCAAAGTTGGATAGGTTTGGAACTCGCCGTTATACAGTTAACCGATGAAGCGAGGCGATTAAGGATTCGAGAAATTCATTTCCACGACGTTTGTACAACCGTTCACCTTCTCCAAGACGACAGTCATTCTCACCTGCATCGTCTTCTTATTGCTGGTATCACCGGCGTTTTGGCTCGGCAGCTACGAGATGAATGCGGCCATGTTCTTATCCAACGCAGGGAAACGCCTCAGCGGGACAGTGATCACGGCAGCTAATTTCAGAGCGCACCCGCATAACCATGCATTTCTTGTGGAGGATGTTCTGTCTCGCAAAATTCAACTGATGGACTCCGGTGCCGGTTGCAGTATTTGGCCAGTTCCCTTACTCAGGGACAAACCCATTTTTCTCCTGTAACCGTGCAGGCTGTGAACCATTCGCCAATCCGGACATACGGCCAAATCTTTCTTTAATTAGATTTGGTCCTGCGAAGCGATTTCAACTGGATCTTCAATATAGCCGACTTGCCTTACCTTGGTGCGGATTCTCTTTATAATTTTTCTCTTCTTGTCGATGTTCGTCGTCAACGACTGTTGGGCAGTAGTACTGAGCTCGTCATTATTGGCCAAATGTCGAGTATTATGTCAGGCAGCTCTGTATTCTTCATCGCAGCAACTGGTGACAAATACCAAGCAATTTTGAACTTTTTTCCCTGCGCTCACCAATCTAAACTTCCAAGTGAATTATTCTGCTCACTCTACGGAACATTTCATCACAACTAATGGTACTCCAGGTTTTTCTCGTCCTCGTCGTCTGCCTCCAGAAATGCTAAAGGAAGCGAAAGCTGAGTTCAATCACATGCTACAACTAGGAATCATCCGCCCTTCCACAAGTCAATGGGCTGCTCCTCTTCACATGGTTCCCAAGAACTCTGGTGATTGGTGTTCATGTGCTCATTTTAGGCGTCTCAATGCTATCACTACTGATAGATATCCGATTCCTCACCTACACGACTTCACTTCCTCCCTGCATAGCTGCACTGTGTTTTCCAAACTCAACCTGATAAAAGCATACCATCAGATACATGTCCATCACGAAGACATCACAAAACGGCAATAAGTACCTTAGTTGGTTCTTTTGAATTCCTAACCATGACATTTAGTCTCTGAAACGCTGCAGGCCCATTTCAATGGTTTATTGAGGTCTCAATTTATCGTGGTCTCAATTTCGTTACACCTATATTGATAAACTCCTGATCGCCAGTTCTTCAGAGGAAGAACATACTCGGAATTTAAGGGCACATTTCCCACGCTAAAATAAAGTGCGAATTAACCCGGCTAAATATCTTTTTGGCGCATCCTCTCTTGTATTCCTTTCTCAAACCATTGGAGAAAATGGCTTCCGACCTCTACCTGAGAAAGTCCAAGCCATTGAAGACATTCCTCCTCTTTCTTGTCTTCGTCTGTTGCCCCACATTGCTTAGCTTAGTTAATTTTTATCGTCGTCTAATTCCTCACTGCGCTGGAGTCCCCATTCCACTTACTGAGACTCTTAAGAACAGAAAAAAGAAAAATGAAACAATTTCGTGTACTCCTGAAATCGAAGCTGCTGAAGCTGTAAAGCGCAAACTATCTCAAGCATCACACCTTGCACACCCTGTTAATCGCTTATTGTTCATGCATCAGCAATTTCATCAGTAACATTTGCAACCTCTTGCTTTTTTTCTTTCGGAAACTGAAACCTGCTGAAACGCGTTATAGCGCCTTCAGTATTGAATTATTGGCAATCTATCTTTCTTTGAAGCATTTTCAGCCTATCCTGGAAGGAAAGAAATCACCATTATACAGACCACAGACCTCTCACGTTTGTTTTTCACCAGACAGACCAGACGTCTTGATTTTATTTCATAATTTACCAGTGACAATAAGCACATCTCCGCTGCACAGAATACTGCAGCAGATGCGTTATCCCCTCTGGTGATCAATTCCTTGTTATCAATCGTGGAGATCGGTCTGAATCTGTTGTCCAAGAATAGCCTCCTCTGAACTCAATCGAGATGTCTTCTGAATTTGCCTTGTGCAAATTCAAATATTTGCCCGTACCAACACCAAACATATCCTTTGTGAATTTTCAACGGATTCGCCTCATCACCTCGTCCTGGTGACTCATAGACGAGCTGTTTTTAATAATCTGCATAGTCTGTCGTACCCTGGGGCCTCGGTCTCGGTGAAGCTCATTACAGCCACATTCCGCTGACCGAATATTAGTCGTGACTTCACCGAATGGTCTCGATCTTGCCTTCTCTGCCAAATGTCGAAAGTGCAGAAACACGTTATTGCACCACACGGCACCTTCACCCCCATGACGCACATTTCCGTCACATCCACATTGACCTGTTTGGACCCTGGCGCGTCGGTCAATGATATATTTATATCCTGACGGGTATTGATCGTTTCAGCCGCTGGCATGAAGCCATTCCTCTAACAGATATAACTCCCGACTGTGTAGAGCAAGCCCTTGTAACGGGAAATTTGAAAGCCACTTTCCGCGCGTATCCTGACAATCAACGCTGGAGCGAGTACCTAGCAATTATATTCTGTGGCTTTCGATCTTTTCTGAAAGAATACCTCGGATACTCTCCAGCTGAGCTACTATAAGGTAGACCATTTTCCTTACCTGGGCAAATGCTTACCCGAGAGGATCTAACAACTCAGTACCGTAGACTTTATGTGGACCACCTTCGTTCATATTTACAGGACCTGCCGCCAATGAACCCTCGGCACCAAACTGTTGAAGCTGCAGCCCAGAGGGACATGCCTTCGGGAGCGCACGTCTTCGTTAGAAACTATGCGGCTAGAATGTCTTTCACACAGCCCTACTCAGGACTCTATCGTATTCTTTCGACGACTTAAAAATATTTCACCATTGATCGAAATGATAACAGTGACACTGTCTATGTGGACAGACTTAAAGGGGCACATACAGATGCCTTTCTTGCCCTTATTTTTGGCTTTTGCTCTGCATATATTGTTTGCTTGTTATGCTGTTTTGTTGTGTATATCGACTTGTAGTTTTAGCAGGGGGAGCGTAGCGGTGTGAGCTATAACGGGATGACACAGTCGTACTGTGGCTCTGTCAACCAATCTGAGCTCGACATGCCTTAATGCGAAAAGTCAGTTTCACTGCCAGGAAAGCCGCATTTGGTTTACAGTTAGCTTGGAACCGCTCTACAATGAACATCACTTTCGCACTAGTTCATCATCATGATGGCCATCGAGGTTCCACATCAAGATATCTATACTATGCTATGTCCCTCCACTAACTTACCAACTTCAACTTTTTAACAACGGCCCATTTCGTCCCAACTCGCTCTAACACAATTAATATATTTTGCTCACAACCAACTTGTCAACTTGTCACAAAATAAGCACTTTAATATTAATGCCTTCTGATGTCGTATTTATACATGCCTTTTGATATTGCATTTATATACACACTCACACCTCATTTGTATTAACGACACACAAACAACTTATTACAAAAGGCCCATCGAACGGCTTTCGTCCCCTGCCCATGTCTTAACGACACACGCCCTAGCTCTGATAACGCCACCTTCGGGGTTGGAATTCGAGAAGTGATTGATGGTCAATCTTGCAACCAGGACGTCAGTCGCTATGCCTCTACTCAGCACATTTCTTACCTAACCTTGCCACCTCTGCTCTAATAGGCCTTTTCAGGGCTATCCACCATCTTTTTTTGGCGATTGCACCCGACAAACTCAGATGGACTAACTTGCTAACCCGGTTTCTAAATGATTGACGCGCCGGCATTGAAGCATTCGACTTCCAGTATACGGGGATCCTAACTAGGTCGAGTGTGCAGGTCACAAATTTGTGGTCTGTGTAGCCGACAATTTTGAAATTTGGTCAACCTATGCTACTTTTGTCTACTGGCCTACAGGCCTAGATACGATCTAGAAGACCCGGAGCTCTTTGCTCATGCCCACGTTGGAGCATTCGGGAAATCCAGTTGGGAAATCCAGTCAGGAAATCCAGTCGGTAACTCTCAGCCAGTTGGAAGCAGCTGAGCTGAATTTTGAGTCATTTCCATTCCCTCTCCCATCGGCTATCCCACTATGTCCAGGCGTGCGTCCAAGAAAGCGTTCCAATCTGACACTAGAATTAAAGAGAGCGCCGCCTCAATGAAAACCTGCAAACGTCTGAAGGAATCTGGATGTTCAGCACCCCCACCTCACCCACACACACACACACATTATTTGGGCGTATACAGCGACTCAGAGCACAACCTTCACTATTGATCATATCAAGGACAACAAATTTATCTTCGAGTCAAAAAAGATCTCCGTACCTCGAGGTCCAGGCCTTTTCTAAACAGAACTGCGACCTCCCCTCCCATTCCAGGCTAACTGAGAGATTCATATATCTCAAAATCAACCAAGATGGCGGATAGATCGCGTGTGTAGGAAATCCTGGTGTCACCCACTGCCGTTACATCCATAGCTAGTGACCTGAGGTCGTTGAGCAAGCGACACTGTTTCCAGGTTCACCCAAGGCCACACACATTTATAGAACCTATTTAACCATCGGCAGGTCAGCCGGAACGAGTTGAGAGAAAGAAAAGAAGCGGGGTTTCTTATCCTGCCGGTGCTGTTGGCGGTCGAATCGCCCGGCCTCCGGATATGGTTGAGTTTTCTCTGGGAACCCCTTAAAAATGTTTTAATGCCTTTTACATTAGGGGTTCTCACTTCATGGGGGAAAACCTCCCTAATGTCTTAATAATCTGTTAGTGGCATACGCACTAACAACAGCTCTTTCGGCACTTTGAGAGTTTTAGTGGCGGCGATTTCTCCCTTTCTCTTAATCTCTTTATTTCGAAATATGAGAACCATTACATCTTTGTTGGCTCTCCTCAATAGAACCGTCGCCCTGCTATTGGAGGTGGGGTAGTAGTGTTGTTTACAAAAAGCGAATCTCTGTGGTTAGCAGTTCTTCTGAAAGCTCTCTTTTGGGGGCAGGGAGTGTTCTGAATGTGTTAGTTGTGCTGGTGGTAGTACATTTTGTTGTGGAGATGGTTGTGGAGATAGCGGAGTTGGTGTTTGTTCTCTGTGTGACTATATTTGTTTCGTACGCATTGTCTGTTTCGTCCGATGTATGTATCGGTGTGAGGGCGGTTCTGTTCCTATCGTGTCCTCTTTTAAAATTGTTTGGGCTGTCGTCGTTACTCATCTTCACTTTGAGATGTGTAGGAACCAGTGTCTGTGCAATCCGCTTCCGATGAAAGTAGGTGGTTGTTTGTCTTTGTGTGGGTATTTATGTGTGAGTGTGTGTTTGAGCACGAGTGAGATGGAGATCTGGTTTCAGAGGCACTCTGGATGGATATTTTCCTTTTTTTCTTCTTGATTTTGGTAGTGATGGTGCTACTGGAGTTGCTGGGTCTATTGTTGTTTGAGCTGCTTTAGTTGATGTTGTATCTGGCGATCTTGCTGGTTTCGCAGTCACTGGCGTAGTTATTAGTGTTCCGGCTGCAAGTGTGGCATATTGTCATTGTTGTTGATGTTGTTGAGGGTGTGGTATACGTAGTGAGAAACGCATTGTGCCTCCTATGTCTTGGGTGCAAACGGCTCTAAAGTTCGCATTTAGGCTTTCTACCTTCGACGGCGTCCCGTAGTTCAACCCCGTTTGGCAGCTGTATAAGATCCGCAATTTTCTCAGTTTTCAGGCTTCACATGCAGAAGGATGTCTATATTTATACCGTAGCAGTTCTCCAGGCGCTTCACCTGATCTTTAGGAGTATCTCCGTTTCTTCTAAAACCACACACGCCGCAATCCACCAGACTTTCACGCCAGGCGGAACACCCGATATCCTTAGTCTGGCAGTTCTTCTTGAAAGATACGTTGGGTACAGGACACACTCCTCAATACAACGAGGTGACACTGAATGTTAACGAGCGAGGTCCTCACTTTTGAAGAGGACCTGGATGATGGTAAAACGTCTAACACTCTGCGAATGGGCCACATCCTCCATAATATCCTTCAAGGAATTTTCCACTTGAATAGTTGTGGCCGGTACGTTTCGACTGTTCCTCCGTTAGATACATCTGTAGAAGACCGCTTTCTTTTCACGTTGGATACTGTGGTTGATGGTGCTAATTAAGTTTTTAATTTCTAAGAGTTGATCATGATTATGTTACCACAGAATAAAACAATTGTCCAGTTAACGTCTCCAGTTGGCGATTAAATATTTTTGGAAGTTGTTGCCAAATTTCAATCTGGCGTGTTTATATATTTGAACTTCTAATTGCGTCATGACACGGCAAGTAAATGAGGGAGGATACACTCGTTCCCATCGTAGTCCATGATCTTTTTCTGAAGGGGTATTCGTTGAAAATAAAAAAGTTATTTTGTAGGATGAATTTTCATCCTTCAATTATAAATCCTTTTCAAATTCGGTCAGGAATGTCATTTGGGAATTTTTATTTTTCCAGCTATAATTTTCTAGCTTCTATTCCATATTCGTGATGAATCGTGGTGTAGAGGTTTATTACATCAAATGAGACCATTAGATAGTCCGTGATAATTTTGTTCGGTAAATGGATTAAACATTCCATCTTATTTCATATGAAGCACGGTGTGTGCTGAAGAATAGGTTTTAGGAAGACGTCAATGAAGTTACTCAGTTTATGTGTCTGGACCAGCAAACATTGCCCTTAGTTTGAAATCTCTCGGATGTGGATCATTAATGACTAATGCGTTTGATCTGCTGCAGGTTTCATTTATGTCTGCATTCTTTTGGGTTTTTGCAAGTCCGTAAAAGTTGGTGAATTTGCAGTAACACATTGTTAAGTAGTTCCCTCCATTTTTCATTAAATCCCGTTAGAACAGGTTGATAAGTATAATGAGCTTTGTCATGATTTTGAATTAAAGTTTGCTTAACTTTATTTTTATGTACTGTCGTTTGGCAGTAAAAATATTTCTGGATATGTATCCATTAGTATCTGCCTAATAAGGTCTGTGATC